>SOPF01028035.1:0-46205 GCA_012979155.1 Hypericum perforatum | reverse complement strand
GGGAAGTCACTTTTCTCCCGCCAAAAGTCACGCATAACACCTCCTTGCAAGGGGCAAAATATCCTTTTTGGTCACTTAGGGGAGATAAAGTGCTTATGGAAGTCACCCTCCTCCATTCACATGCCTTTGTCTTTTTTGCCTTCCTCTACTCACATGCATTTGTCCTTTTTTTCTTCCTTTACTCACACCAATAAGACCCCCTACTACAAGGAGGCAAAGTATCCACTTTGGTCACTCAAGGAGGGAAAAACTCTTCATGAAGTCACTTGGACCTTCTTTTAAGTCACCTTAAGAAGGCAAAGTCTCTCCTTTAGTACCTTCCACAAGGACAAGTGCTTCAAGAAGTACCAAAAGTGGTCACTCTCAAAAGATAAAATTACTATAACACTACTGTGGGAAGGCAAATTATTTTTATGCTCCAACATACACAAATAATCACATGCACAATTAACCACAAATTAAAGTAATTAAAATAAAATTACTTCTTGTAGCGTGTACATACGAGGTCCAGGATCGTTATTGGTGAGTTGCTCGTCGAAGCTCGATCATGTTTGTAACGAATCGGAGCCCGGGTTCCACGAATGTACCTATTCGTATATCTATCGAAAGTATCAGTACTAAACTAAACTTTCGATTTTTCAGAGTATTTCTAAGGAGTGGCTTAATACGAAAAAAATCACCAGGGATTCCCTTTTATAGGGACAAGTCCCTGTCATACTTTATGTCAAATTCCCAACTTTTTCATTTTATATCAATTAAGTCCAAATCAGATTTTTACCTAAATTTAACTTATTTGGAGTTGGCATTTTACTTTTAACCTAATTTTGTTTTTTTATCTTAGGTGTCCATTAATTTATTTTGGTCCAATCATAAATGGCCAACAATCTCCCACTCATTCATTGTTGAACACAATCAACAATGGATGCATATCGGGCCCAAAACCCAAAATTAACACTCATTCATCATCGACCACAGTCGACAATGTACAGATAACGATATAGGATTTCGTGCGACCAGCACACGTCAAGTATGTTAAGCTAAAATTCAGAAGCACCAATACACGAGCTAACTAAATAGTAGCATCTCGATATCTCACATATAATAAAGTGTGTTTTCACCCTAGGACTCATGTCATATTCCATTGTTCACACTATGATTTCAAATAATTTTATTCTTGTCTACTATTATACTTTTCAATACAATTGGTGCACCTGGACAACGAATCTCGAAATATGATGAACAGAGTTCCTTCTCCCTTAACTATATTCTTTCCATAATAATTCAGTCTACTTTTCTAGTCAGCCCTACCAGGTCGAATCAATATGCCATAACCTTTTCATGGACTTTCCAAGCTAGAAACACTAAATCACACTTCCAGAATACGTTTAGGATCTTAAGGGCAAAGATCGAGAACCACAGTTCACGAAATGCGGTCTCACACTAGAGATTGTGAAATCAATGAACATTTATCACGTCCGATGGTCGAACAGCACATGAGATACTCATTCTCATGTTATGGTGTGAATTCCATTATATAGGGACACATGTCAATCAACACCATACTAGAATCATAGCCACAGCTTAACTCTAGGCTTCAAGACAGAAGGTATGATAAGTTTTACTTAATTCTTATCATATGGATTATAGAAGATCCAAATGTAGTAACTCATTACTACATTCCATAACTAATCTTGCTCTCATAGCAAGACAACATTCTTGCCGTAGGACATTGCACGTCTAAATGTCCAACAACTGCCTCATCTCAATCAAGAATCAACATATTTGACTCCCACTGAGGTAAACACCCGTGTGAGTGGGTTACTTCTCTGTCTGACATATTACTCAAGATGTTCATATTGACAAAAAACAAAACTTCTTATTTATTAATGAAACTGTCGTAAACCTAATGACTTCACATATTTCTCGAATACCTTTTGAGATAATGCTTTAGTCATAGGGTGTACAACTATATCTAGCATAGACATATGTTTCACACATAATTCTTTAGAGTTTTCGAACTCTACATTTAGCCCTGCAATAGAAACATAAATCCTTTGCAGAAGCTACATCAACTTGGTTGTAACAGAATACTCACAATGAGCATTATGTAGTAGTATTCAAATATTTTAAAATTCCATTGACAGTTTTCTAGTGAGCATTTCCTGGATTCTATTGATATCTACTTACAATGCCAATAGCACAGCAAATATCAGGTTGCATACACAATATTGCATACACAAGGCAACTAACTACATTGACTAAGGGAAATATTTCCATATTCCTTATTTGTTTAACTATATTTAGATACAAATCCTTGCACAAATTATGACCTTTCCCTAATAGGACATACTTTGGATTACTATGATCACAATTGAAATGTTCTACTACTTTACGAACATACGTCTCTTATGAAAAAGACATTGTCCTCTTTGAACAATTCCTCAAAATTATAACTTCGAGTATGTAATCAGTTTCACCCATGTCTATCACATCAAAGTTGGAAGAAAACCAAGCTTTGATTTTGACAAGTAGTCCTATGTCATTTATAGCCAAGAGTATGTCATCAACATACAAGGTAATGATGACATCTTACCTGATTGCTTAACATATACACAGTGATTTTCCTGAATCACAATAAAATCATTTTTCATGATAGTATTATGAAAACGAATATACCACCATCTAGACAATTGCTCAAGGCCATAAATTGAATAATTCAATTTGCAAACCTTTTGTTTGTAGTCTTTTTGGACGTAGCCCCCAGGCCAAATCAAATAGATTTCTACATCCAAACATCTACAGAGAAAAGCAATCTTAATATCCGTATCATGTAAATCTAGATTTATGTTAGCAATCATAGCCAAAATAACCCTAACAGACGTGAACCAAATAACAGCAGCAAAAGTCTCCTTATAGACTATTCATACCTATTGCTTGAATCTTTATGCAACCAGACAAGCATAGTATTTATCGACACTATTGTCTGAATTGCACTTAATTATGAGAATCCACTTATTCTCAATAGTTATACGTCCCTTAGGTAGTTCAATTAGATTCTAAACCTAATTATTGGTCATGGAAGATATTTCTTCCTCTATCGCATTAATCTACTCAACCTGTCATGGAGATGATAGAGCACTAGACACATTTCTGGCTCATCTTTATCCTGAATAATGGTTATAAGAACTTTACTTAGATTACCAATATATTTTTTTTAGTGATACCAAGTACGCATTAGCCTCACCTTCGATATCAAATTATTGGCGTGGTATGCAAGTTCTACTAGACCTACAAAATTCCTGATTCTGATAAATATCTCTCATATATTTATCGTATCCAGGAACTGTGCTAATACAAGGCAAAAATTCCATACTCCTACTGGAATAGGGAACTATGAGCCTTTCAGGACTAAGACGACTTTCTTCCGGACCATGTTGAGATAGAAAGTCACAACTTTCTGTCTCAATTCTCCCACTCGAAAGAAGGATCCAAAATGCTCTAGCTTGACTATTTCATAGAGATCAAAGTTTTCACTAACCTTTCTCCGTATGAAATTTATTCCCTAAAAACATGATATTATATGATTCAAATTCTGTTACTTGTCTGTTGTCCAGTTCACCTATGAACATGTATCGTTTAGATATCTCAAAATACCTTATAAGGATATTTTTTCTACCTCTTGGTCCTAATTTACCGAAAGTACTTGAGGTGGAATAGACATAGGACGCACACCCCTATGGTTTAAAATAGGATAAATCGGACTTTTGATCTATCCATATTTCATAAGAGGTGGTAGTAACAAACTTAGAGGGTACATGGTTAAGAACATATGTAGCAGTTAAGAGCACATCTCCATATTGGCAAATTTGCCTCTACCATCATAGATCTTACCATGTCAAAAATGATTCTATTCCTTCTTTCAGCAACCCCAATCTATTGGGATATTCAAGGAATGTACAACTAATGTTCAATTCCTTTCATTACATAAAATGCCCTATAATTCATCAGAAAGATATTCACGGCCGCGATCAGTTTGCAAAGCCTTTATCTTTCTATCCTTCTGATTCTCAACAAAATTCATGTATGTCATGAAGCAACTTAATGCCTTTGACTTGTGAGAAATCAGGTACATCAAACTATATCACAAATAGTCATCAATAAAGGTGATGAACTAACATGCACTATGTGCTGCCCTCACATCCATTTGACCATATATGTCAGAGTAGATTAATTAAAATCGAAATTTTTGCTATAGCCCTAGCATCGAAAGGTTCTCTTGTACTCTTTCCTTCTAGACAAGAAACGCTTCTAGGTAAAATAGACTTTTCTATTTTACCTAATAGTCCAGCTTTAGCTGGATAATTTAAGCGATCTTGGCCCACATGGCCTAGTCCAGAATGCCACAACATAATATCATCTTTCGACGAATTTATGCTAGTGACTAAGGAGTAACATTTACTAGGATCAATATCCATCATAAAAAAAACTTTTCGATCTATATCCAAGGCTATAAAAGGCATTATCCAAATACAACCTAACAATGTCATTCTCATACGACAATGAAAAACTTAAAGATATCAAAGTAGATACAGAAATTAGGTTCAAATGAATATTCGGAACAAACAACATTTCATGCAAAAGTAGAGCACGTCCACCACAAAGGTGTAATTTACAAGTGCTCAAACCCTTTACATCCACATACAAGTTGTTACCAGCAAAATAGTTTTTGTTCTAGTCGACCATTGTCAATATTCAATAAATGAACCATGATCTCTCGCTATATGGTCTATTACTCCTGAATCTATCATTCATATAGAATGTGATTCAACAAGGAGGGTCCAAGAAGATACATTAACCTTATACATTAATGAGTTTAAATGTAACTACTTAGATATTTTGCAACCTTATGCAAAATATCCCTTCATATGACAGTTATAATATTTCACCTATAAATATTAAACTGCCTCTTTTCATAGACCAGGAGCTATCTACTTTAGGATTCTAAGTTTTCAGCCTTTGGATTTTAGGAACCCTTACTCTTTCCTTTCCCCTTTTTCTTTCTTTTCTCAGATCTGTTTGAACTAATCAAATTTGCTTCGGGATAAGATCTCATAGGAAGAAGATGATCTTTCATGTTCTTATAAACACGAAATAGCCTTGTGATTTCATCCATCATAAAACTCAGCAATATCAAACATGCAATAGAGTTCTTATTATTCCAAACAACATAAGCATAACAATCACACTTATGTTGTGCAGTGTTGCCTTTATCAGGCTCTAACAAAATCATATGTACTAGCTCGAGAACCTCTTATTCTTCGAACATGTACTAGATTTTCATGCTCTAGAAAAAACTGACATCTCTATAGGGAATTTAAAATACAAGAACATATTAAAATTTTGATTTAGGCAATATGAACTAGTTTACTATAATCTCATAACTTTAATGACACATAGTCTTTGATTAATCCTAAAATTGAAGTAGGTCGCTAGAGTGCTTCCCATTACCATTCAAGATTTAATCTCCAACTAAGGTCACTAAAAGTTCACATATAGTAAACTCAAGTGGCACATGAATAAAATAAACACAATTTATTCATTCATATAGTGCAATTGTATGTAAACACGCATACAAAAACACAAGCATAAAGTTGTAAGTGCAAAACTTATTACATAAGTAACAAGTACACAATTTGTTATCAACTTTCACACATATCTGAGGTTGTACAAACAAAAGTACAATCAAACTCAAAAAAAGGTACACAACCTATTGTGCAAAAATGTTCCCCTAAAATAGAGTATGTACATGGGGAATACACTAGACAATGCAAACCTAATCACACATCAAATCCTTAAAGGGTGTCCTGGAGTTCAAGTCTTAGAATCTAGATCCACACTTGGATCATTTCCATTAGACTTCAACAGGATGACATATTAACATACAATGGTTGGACTTCCAAGGTTCACCAAAGTGAATGGACTTGAGTCCAAAAATCCATTTGAACAAGACCAAAAGAAACACATACGTGTATTATTTAGCCGAGTAACAGATTATCTCAAAACCATTTCTCAATTTCAACACAAAAAGGGGACGCATCTCCCTTAAGAGGCCTTTGTGCCCTTAAATGCTTCAAAAGCATGACAAGAGCTACCTTATGGTTGTACACTAAGGGATTCCAAAGATTACTCATGCCTTGTTGGAATTTAAGGGTCGTTAGCAAGTTACAAAACATTGCTGGCCAATCTTCCCAAAAAAATATAATTACCAAAACAAATGGCATCTTGCATATCTTTATGCACTCTATTGAAATGTTCAAATATCACATATATGTCATCCTTGGTTATCCGTGGCGATAAACACCTTTACATTACATGCTGTCTCATAGACTTAGTGTCAATGTTCGGATAACTCCAGGTGAACATCGTTATCTAGCAACTAATGCTAAATAATTTTTGGGTCAAATCACATATTTCCCAAAAGTAAGATTGAAAATTAAATTTTCAATCTTCCTATGATCCATCGTGATTTATGCTATGTCTAGTAATTTTCGGAACATATTCCAAAAATTTATCTAGATATTTTTAAAACAATTACATATTTAAAATTCTTTAAATATTTTTGAATTCTAATTGAATAATACAAATTTATCAAATTAAAAACAAAATTGCACCAAATTACGACTTAAAACGAATTTAAATCGAAATTTAGGATTTAATTAAATTTAAATGAAGTCCAAAATGACCAATTTTAAAATTTAATTAAATCAAGTTAGTACCAAATTAAGATTCAAAACAAATTTAAATCAAAATTTGGGATTTAATTGAATTAAAATTATCACGAAAGGACCAATTTGAAATTCAATTTACTAAAACAGTACCGAATTAGAACTAAAAACAAATTTTAATTCAAATTCGGGACTTAATTGAATTAATAAATTGTCTGGAAGGACTAAATAAAAATCCAATTTAAAACCATAATGACCGAGTTGTAAAAAGCCGACCGGGTATATAAACTATTTTCAGAAAGTTGCAAAATTCCAAAAATACCCCCGTCATTCCTTTCCTTCCCTTTCTCTCTCCCCGATTTCCCTCTCCTCTCTTTCTCTTTCCCCGACCTAAAACAAAGCCCGATCCTCCACCTACGATGGCGATCATACCGCAACGAGTCATTCCACACCACTGAGTGGGTTCGACTCGCCGATCATCATTCCCGAATTTGGCTGCACGGAGGACTTCTCCCTCCGACGAAGCTCCGAGCTTCTAGTGCTCGGATTTTCATTTTCCGGTGACGGCGATGGACGAAACGGGTATCTTCGTGTTCGGAACACGTCGGGGAACAATTTAGAGTCGATCTCTTGCGTCAAAAACGTCGGAAAGTGGTCAGATTTGGTTGAGGTTGAATCGAATGGAAATCAGGATTTTAGGGTTGGGTATTTCAATTTGGGAACGGCAAATTATAGTTTGGTCACTCAACTTCCGCGTGAAATCAAATCAGCCTGAACGAATAAAAAGATCCAATTCGGTCCTCAATTGACAAAATTAGTTTGCAAATAAGCCAAAAAACAATCTGAGTTTAAATCAAAACATGATCAACACGATTATTATCACAAATAATCAAATCAAACCATCATACAACATCAAGAACATATACTAACTATGCTCTGATACCAATGTTGGATTATATAGCATAATTAACGAATATTACGCAAATAATCACATGCACAATTAACCACAAATTAAGGCAATTAAAATAAAATTACCTCTTGTAGCGTGTGCATACGAGGTCCGGGATTGTTGTTGGTGAGTTGCTGGTCGAAGCTCGATCATGTTTGTAACGAATCAGAGCCCGGGTTCTACGAATGTACCTATTCGTATATCTATCGAAAGTATCAGTACTAAACTGAACTTTAGATTTTTCAGAGTGTTTCTGGGGAGTGGCTTAATACGAAAAAAATCACCAGGGATTCCCTTTTATAGGGCCAAGTCCCTGTCATACTTTATGTCAAATTCCCAACTTTTTCATTTTATATCAATTAAGTCCAAATCAGATTTTTACCTAAATTTAACTTATTTGGAGTTGGCATTTTACTTTTAACCTAATTTTGTTTTTTTATCTTAGGTGTCCATTAATTTATTTTGGTCCAATCATAAATGGCCAACACCTACGATAAGCTTTCAACTTCTTTTCTCATGGATGGGGTAAGTATGTTGAAGGGTGAATTTGGTGTTTTAAAATGAGAGAACGGTATTTTCGGTCATAACATGAAATTTTAAGATAGAATTGATAAAGCAGACTAATTAAATAGATTTTACGAAATTCAGGAACTAATATATTAGTACATTATGTCAAATCATGGAGCACCCAAAGCTGATTCTTTCTTTTAGAAAAACCAACTGCAATCCATCGACTCTAATTTCATACAAGTTCGATGAAATTAGATTGAGTCCGGAGTGAAGTCTCAATTCTAAATATTACAAAATGAACAATAGACTATGGTTGCATATTTTGTTTTTCAATATTGAAATATTTTGTATGTTAATATTGTCAAATATAAAGTTTTTTTTTATGATTTTATGTCAAAAATAGATACTCTAAAATAAGAGGTCATAATAACATATTTGAGACATATTTGAGCTTCCGTGTTTATCTCGTGTGTCTTGTCTGTTTTGATTTATTTATTTTTTTTTATTTTTAGGTTACCCTATAACATGAGGACATGTTGTTCTCTAAGTGTGGGGATGTTTAGGTAAATTTTGGTTTGTTTTGTGTGTCGAGGCAACTACGTGCGTGAACTTGCAACCTTGAATTTTTGAGCCTTTAGCAACTTAAGATCCTTAGAAAAACTCATGCTAGGATAAAATTAGCAAGGATGTGATAAAGCCCATAATGAGAATTAGTTCTTGCTTTTCAAAAATCTCATAATTGGATTAAGCGACCACTAGCGTACAAGACTGATAGAACACTTGAGAGAATTCAGGTGGCACGGCTGTAGTAACCAACTCCTGCTTGTATCATGAAAATGTTTTAGCTAACTTGCGTGAGGATTAACCGAAAAAAAAACTTGCGGTCCTTCTATGTTAAAAAAAATGTTCTTAAGGGATGTGAAAGAAAGGAAAGAAAAGTGAAATGTGGAATGTGGAAAGCAAGGTGGAATGAGAAAGAATGCTGGCAAGAAGGCAGTAGTTAAGTAAACAATTAGAGTTGATGTCGCCTCCGGCCTGATTAGGATGGAGCTTGAGGACAGTTATAGGTGTAACTAGAGCAATAAAAAGTTGTAAAATCTGGCCTATTAATATCCAAGAGTGAAGTCCCAAGTGTCATACAAGTTGAGTGCTAACGATGCTGACCTAAAATGTTTTGGGACGAGGCCAAGCTAAACAGCACTATAAGTGCCTTAATATCCTGTCATGCCTTGTGCTTATTGATGTTGAGTCTCTAGTGGTCTTCACCGCTTTTGAATGATTAAAATTATGGGAACTAGTTTAATTTGTGGGCTAGACTTGAATTGCGAAATTAACTTGGCATTGGACTTTCTAGGGATAGTCTGTTGTTAATAGTTCATTGATTAAGTATGGTTAAAATGCAAGTGCTCGAGTCACCAATATTTATTTCATGTGTATGTGTTATGTGTTTTCTTTTATTCTTGAGTCTGTCTTTTGATTTTATGCTTAGATTGAGTCTTGCTTGGGGACAAGCAAAGTTTAAGGGTGGGGATGTTTGATGTGTGTCTCAAATACGCATTAAATGCATAGGATTTTGAGTTGATTTTATACTTTTATCTTTAGTTTCGTACTGTTTTAGCTAACTATTGAGTTTTAGGTAACTAATAGGCTCTTTGTGCTAATTTATAGGAAAAGAGGCAATTTTGGAAAGGAATTATATTCAAAGGAGGAGTCTAGCAGGGACAGCTTCCTTGGAGTGACATTTTCGTTAGTTTTGGAACATAATTTGGAGAATTCTGTCAATAAAAAATTGAAGATCTTTCTTTTCTCTTTCCAACGGTATAAAGAACGGACAAATCGGAGTCCGGAAGAGAAAGTTATAGTCAAAATAATAAAGACTGGTCTGATAGGAGACTATTATGGAAATTCAGGGGCAATATTGTAAATTACAGGGAGAACGACCCTTGTAGGTTTTCTGAGTTATTAGGACTTATAAAAATACTCTAGACCTAGTTTAGAGAAAACTTTTACATTCCAGAGAACCAAGAACTCATTTTTACTTTGTCTTTGTCATGAATATGAGGAACTAATCCTCTAGGTTGATTTGAGAGAGGAGACCCAAGGATTCGGTTGTGATGATCTTGTTTATTTCAATCTTATTCAGTAGTATTTAATTATTTCCTTGTGCTTATTTTTGTTCTTGAATGGTTTGCGGTTGTGAATCTATTTTAGAACTGATTTGCCATTGATTTCTGAGTAGCGGTTGCTGTTAGGAATTGAACTAGGAGCAAGGTTAATTTTGTAAGGAACAGTTGTTACCAAACTGATTAACTAGGAATAAATAAGACTAGTTTATATATACCAAGGTTTTGAGTATAATCGCTAGGAGTAGAAACATCTATTCTTAATGCTATTGCCTTCTAGATTAGAAATCGATTGATATTATGTCTGTTAGGTGATAAACAATTAGTTAGGCAGTTGCATAACTAGTTGATTATAGGATGTTAGTGGTCTCTTTGCGGTTGCGGGAGATTTACCCCTATTTGCTACATGAGTTAGATTATCTTTTGTGATCCAGGGTTCAACCGACCTACCGTGGTACTCCAATCTCGAATCTACCGTTTTCTCTTATTGATATTTACTCGTACAATTTCCTTCATTCACGTTTAATTTGCTTTCATTGTCGATCTTATAAAACCCCCTTTTTACTTTCTTGTTTCGATAGTTAGGTTATTTGAATATTCGTTCCTCTTTGGATTTGACTCGGTATTTCCACTACTTGCTATAAATTAGTGAGTCGTGAGTATCGGTTTATTTTGAGAGGTCTCGACACGCTCGTCAATATTTAAATTATTATAGTTCTAATTGCGAGTGTGTCAAATTAATTTATAAGTGTAAAAAAATAATAAGATACCTTAAGAATTTTTTTGTTGCATATGAAAATTATTATGTCCATTTTTATCCTCGGAAACTGTTTTTATAAAAGAAAATTACATTTAAGTACTTTATGGTTTGGCAATTTCAATAAAAGATCGTACATTTTTTTAAATTCAGTCATTATAGTTTACTTTCTCAAATATGTTTGAGTTCTAGGTAGTGAAGATAGGTATGTAAATTATTTGATTCGAAAAACTATAAGTAATTAACTGTACTTTTTTCTTTATCAAATGTTGATGAAGTTTAGGTATGTAAATTATTTGATTCAATAAGTTTATTTTAGGTTGCATGTTGAAATTATCACATTGTTAAATGTGAGTGTAGAAAAATTATTTATGGATGTGAACAATTAAACACATTCATTATCATAAGATATGTCAGAGACATTGTTATTTACGATTGTGATGCACTTAGCCATCTTCTTATGAGAATATACATTCGAATACATCATGAGGATTATTAAAATTTTACTTACAAAATAATATGCTTTCATTGTATTGAAATTTCGGTCGGATACAGATTTGTTTGGTGAATTCTGTTTTCACAAGGAAAAGGTTGAATCACCGATGAAAACGAAGTAGAATGCGTTGCTAACGTTGGTGGTAGGTTATTAGATTATATAATGCAAAGTTTTCCCGAACAATGGAGAATTGCATTGAACGCTTCTTCATTTCAATTTTTTAACGATGAGCGTCTGTGTTATAATATACGTTATCATCGTCGGATTCAAGCGAAATAGGTTTACCTTAAACAAGCTGATTATCGTAGTCTGTAATGTAATTAATATACGTTATCCCAGGCAACGCGTTTGGGTACTACCCAGCTAATCCTTCCACGATTGAATCCAGAGACAATACTAGTAAGGAATAAAGTGCAAATAAGCCTATCTAATTGGTCAAAATGTAATCTCCCACACCCTATCTCTCCCTCTCTAGGAGCCCACCTCTGTTCTTTCCCCTTCCTTCTTTGACTTTCCCACCAATTTGCAACCACCATTACTACCCTCCACCAAACCTCTTCCCCACATTAAACCCCTTTTGTCGGATCTAGTGTAGTATATAACGTTTCCTCATGGACCCAACTTTGGACGATTGTGCCTTTTTGGCTGGAATGCTTCGGGAAGCTTCTCTCCACTTACAAGGACCTGATCTGGCACTAGAACCAGCTCCTCCCGTGGAAGACCGGAACTCAGAACTCGTCCTTGTCGGTAAGATCCTCTCATCTCACCCCTCAAGAAAGCTATCCATTAAAGCTAGCGTTTCTAAATCTTGGAATGTTAACCCTGATGACCTCAAAATCGGAGAGCTGGCTCCGAATATCTTCTCGTTCACCTTCAACTCCGTTGAAGATAAGAATAAGGCACTCAATATTACTCCTTGGTCTATCTCGGATCAACACCTCATATTGAAAGAATGGGACCTTAATGTTCCTTGGAACGCCATCGACTTCTCTACAACTTGCTTCAATGTCCAAGTCCACGGCCTTCCCCGGAGCAACATCAACCACTCAACTGTTGATAAGATTGGAAGTCTCTTTAAATGAATTATCTCCTCTGACGTTAATGAGCTTGCTTCTCCTGGCAGTAGAGGTTTTCTCTGACTCAAGGTTTTCATCACTGTTGATTCCCCTCTCCCAAGGGGCTTCAACATTCCCCGGCCGAATCTTGACCCTTGGCGCATCTCCTTCAAATACAAAAGGCTCCCAAAATTTTGCTTCTATCCTAGCGAGCTAGGCCACTCAACTCACTAGTGCTCCATCGATGTAAGATTATTGGTTTTCTACAATAATCAGATCTCAGAGAAACTCCCTTTTGGCTCTTGGCTGAGGTCTGATCCCACCTTCTCAAGAAAGTAAACTCCCTACCCAGCCATGTTCAAGGCTTTACCGGAGATGGGCTCTTCCAGCCTTTCAACGGATGGGACTGCCCTGGTAGATGAGACTGCCTCTTTGCTTATACAGTCTCCCACTCTTTCAAGCTCTAAAAAAGGGACCCTCTCTCCTGGAATAGGACTTCCCAATGCAAGGATTCCCCTTTCTACCCCCGAGGATGCCATGGCTGCTATTGCTCCCTCTCTTACAACTGAAAAGGATAACTTGGTCATTTTGCTTTCTGGTGTTTCTCTACACTCCCAGGCTATGGATGTTAGCCCAATGATGATTACAAACATCCCTCCTGGTAACCAGATTACCAACTTATCTAAGTCTACCGAACTAACTTGTTCAATTTCAACCAAACCTTTGGTCCAGAGGAAATATTATATACTTAAACGGGTTGTACTAAAGGACCAACCTGAAGCCCATGAGGCTAATTTACCAATCACCCACAAATGCAGACTTCCCTCATCCATCTCTCCCATCATCCCATCGAAAACCAAATGTAACTCTAAAACAAAAGCTACCCCCAAATCAAAACTCCCAATCCCAATTCCAACAAAAAAACCAAAATGGATTTCTCTAACACTAATAATCTCTCTGTTATTGTCCCAATCTTTCATGTCCCCATAGATGGCTTGTCCCCGGGCTTCTTTACTGCTACCACTTTTAAATTAGCCATTAGTATTGGTAAAAGCGGGAAGGGGTGTACTAAGAAAGCCATCCTCAAGGAAGAACCCAACCAGAAAGATTCTGACACTACACCATCAAGTACTCTCAAACCCTCTCTTTCCCAAGTGACAGGTCTCCTATTGCTCGATTATACATGAAAATGATATCTTGGAACTATCAGGGATTAGGACAATCCTTGATAATTCAAGTCCTCAAAGGACCTACCCAGAATCACTCTTTACAAATAGTCTTTCTTATGGAAACATGATAGCAGAGAGTGAAACTGGAGAAATTGAGAAAATGTTGTAAATTTCAAAACTCATTATATGTTGACCACGTTGGTACTTCTGGTGGTCTTGCTTTGTAGTGGTCTGATGATATCTCTATTAATATCCTCTCTAGCTCCAAGAATCTCATTGATGCTAACTAGTTTGATAACAAAAATTGCTCCTCTTGGTTAACCTCTTTTGTCTATGGCGAGCCCGATTCCTCCAAGAAGAAGAGGTTTTTGTCATAGCTCTCCCACATTACCCACAATTCAAGTTGTCTGTGGCTTTATATTGGGGACCTCAACCTCGTTCTCTCTTTTGATGAAAGACTCGGAGGAGGTAATCCTGACCCTTGGCAGATGAATCTTTTACACAAATTCATCCAAGACGGAGCCCTATTAGACCTTGGTTTCAAAGGTAACTCTTTTACCTGGTCCAATAAGCACTTTGGCTCTGCCAACATGCTTCAAAGGTTAGACCGTGCTCTTGGTAATGTTGAATGGTGCAACCTCTTCCCAAATGCTCAAATTATCCATGGTCCCATCTCTCTCGGCTCTGACCATGCTTTCATCCTCCTTGATACTGATATTTTCAAGCGCTCGAAGAAGCTTTTTAAATTTGAAGACTACTGGACCAAAGAGAATGGCTGCCATGACATCATCGATCACTCGTGGACCTCTTCCCTCCTCGGCCCACCACCTACGGTTTTCCAAAAGAAAATCAAGACTTGCTCTGTAAACCTTTCCTGTTAGAGCAAGAATAGAAATGAAAGAAGGAAATTTAGAATTTCCCAACTCACCCTGCTCCTTTCTCAATTACAGGCCTCCAACCATGCTCTCAACTGCAATGACCAAGAACAACAAGTCCTAAAAGAATTGAGCACTCTTTACGAGAAAGAAGAGATCTTCTAGCACCAAAGATTCAGAGTCAAGTGGCTCAAATAGGGCAACAAGAACACTTCGTTCTTCCATACCACAGCTACACAAAAGAGACAAAAAAACCAAATCATTCGGCTATAGGATTCCAACAAGTTATGGATTGATGATCCCTCCTTTCTTAATGCTTTAACTCTTTACCATTTTAGAGATCTATACTCACCTAAAGACGGCTCTAATCTTAATACAATCTTGAACTCTATCCCTTGCTTGGTAACCCCGTATATGTTTGCAAGCCTACCTCACCCCATTTCCTTGATTAAAGTTAAAAATGCAGCCTTCGAACTTGGTGGATTGCATTCACCCAGACCAGATGGCTTCTCCGGTCTCTTCTTCCAAACCTATTGGAACATCATCTCAGGTGATCTTTTTAACTTGGTAAATCACATATTCACCACTACCTCTGTGCCTAGGGATATCAATAGAACTTACATTATTCTCATTCCTAAGAATAATAATCTCTGTAACATTGGTGAGTTTAGGCCTATTGGTCTTTGCAATTTTGCCTATAAAGTCTATTCCAAAATTCTCTCTAATAGGCTAAAGCCCCAAATGGACTCTTTAATTATTCCAAATTAAGGAGCCTTTGTGAGTAATTGCAGCATCCAAGACAACATTCTCATTGCTCACAAAGCTTTCCATAGTCTTAAGACTTGTGGTAAAAAGAGGAATCTGTCTATGGCTATCAAACTTGACTTGAAGAAGGCTTTTGATCTTGTTAACTCGACTTTTCATCGCTTAGTCATGAATAGGCTTGGCTTTCCTGAAAGATGGATCGATATTATTATGAGCTGCATCCAATCTGTCCAATTTAGTGTTCTCTTCAACGGCCAGCCTTTAGATTGGTTCATCCTGTCTAGAGGCCTCAAATAAGGTGACCCTCTCTCCCATTTTCTCTTTCTTTTTGTTTCTGATTTGCTAACCCATTATCTCAATTTCAGCCAATAAACTACATCTTTACAAGGCTTCAACTTCAATCTGCACTGTCCAGCCATCTCACACATTCTTTTTGCATACAACACTCTTCTCTTTGGCAAAGCATCCACGACTAAAGCTAGGACTATCAAAGACGTGCCAAATCTTTTTACTTCCATTTCAGGTCAGGATATCAACTTCCACAAATCCAGCATTTACTTTACAAAGCATGAATCTCCTCAAAACAAGCTCACCATCCTCAATATCCTAGGTATGACCCCTATGCCCTTTCATGATATATACCTTAGTTACCTTCCTTTTGGGGTAGATCCAAATCTAGTGCTCTTTGCTTCATCCTAGATATGATCAAAAGTAAGACCTCTAGCTAGAAACAAAAACTTTTAAACATGGCTGGAAGAGAGGTTCTCATCAAGTCGGTCCTCTCTTCTATTCCCTGTTACACAATGCAATGTCTTCTTTTCACTAAATCCTTTTATGACAAATTGAACAGTCTGGCTGCTAGGTTTTGGTGGTCAGGTAATAGGGACTCTAAGCTGATTCATTAGGTTAGTTGGAGTAAGCTTACTATTTCAAAAATCCACGATGGTCTCGGGTTCAAGGATTTCAATATCTTCAATATTGCTCTTCTTGCCAAATAGGCTTGGAGACTTTTTTATAACCTGGATTCCCTCTGTGCTAAGATCCTTAAAGGATTCTACTTTCATAATTCCGATCTACTTACTGCCACTAAAGGGTCTAGACCCTCTTGGATGTGGACTAGTATTCTTGCAGGAAGAAATGTTATTCATAGTAGTCTCATTTGCAGGATCAAAAATGGGCATTCCTCTAGAATCTGGGAAGACCCATGGATCCCCACTCTTCCAAATAGTAAAGTCTCCTCTACCCGTCCTATTAACTCTCCTCTCCTAAATATTTTAGACCTTTTGCTCCTAAACTCCTTGGATTGGAATTAGACCCTTATCAACACGCTATTCACGAATGCTGAAAAACAAGCCATTTCGCTTATCCACCTTGGCAATATTGAAGACCCTGACAATTTTTTTTTGGAAGCACAACAGTTCTGGTTCTTATACTGTAAAGAAGGGGAATCACCTCTTCAAAAACTAGGTTCCATTTCCATATATTTCTAACATTGCAGGTTCCAACACTCCTCCTTTTGACCCTGACATTTGGAAGCACATCTGGCAACTAAAGGTCCATGAGTCAAGAATTTTGTTTGGCGCACTGCTAAAGACATAAGACATCCTCCTGGTTGCGGCTGGTCTTTTTAAAAGACATTTTTCCTCCTCCCTTTTGTGCAACATTTGTGGTTTACATTATGAATCTATATGCCATATGCTTTTCGACTACCAACATGCTCGTGCTTCATGGTTTGCTAGTTCCTTTGGTCATAACATCAACTTATTTTGCCATGCTTCCTTTGGTCACTGGTTGGCCGACCTGTTCAACTCCCACCTTGTCACAGCTGATTTTATTAGCAATGCCATGTATCTATGCTGGGCCATTTGGAACTCTAGGAACAAGTATTTTTCGAAGGAACTCCTTGCAATCCCATTTTATCCACTTCTACTACTTACTCCTCGTGCTTGGAATTCTTGCAGGTGGATAAAACTATGCTAAAACTTGACAATTCAGGGGGAAAAAACCAGAACACTTCATGGATTCCTCCTGTGGATGGAGACATGAAGCTCAACTGCGATGCCTCCTGGACTAAGTCTGACTCTTCTTCAAGAATCCCTGGGTTGCTTGGGATTCAAAGGGCCATGTTAAAGATGGTCTCTCAGCCATCATGATTAATGCGTCTTCAACTTCTACTTATGGTGATAATTGAAATTTTGATATGGATCCACGCTTCGATAATGTGTTGAGAATTGCGAAGGTTGACGGACGCCATCAACTTGGCTGGCGCCAAGTGGCAAATAGAAAGTCGGTGATTTTTGCCATTGGAGAGCTCTAAGTAATTGGCGGGCACCACGTCTCTCGAACAAAGTTTTGAATCTACTCTTGTTCTAGACTTTTTTTTAGTGTAGATAGTCTGTTTTATACTCCAAAGGAGTTCATCTAAAAATGTGTTACTTTAGGATGTGACTTGACTCCATAAATAAAAGATTTTTTTACCCATGGACGTAGGCAATAATTATCCTCTCATTATTGATGTCCTAATAATTGTTATTAAAGCAAGGTGGTGAGGAAAGCGAATTAAGGTGCCAAGTTTGTTCTTGTGAAGTTTGATGGTTCATTGAATTTCAGGTTATGATAAAGACGTGATAACGATTTCCTCGTGAAACAAGGCATGGTTTTTGCTCTCTCGGATAAAAACTTCGAAAAGATGGAGGATCAAAAGTGAGAGAAGATGGGAATCAAGATGGTGTGTGGACATAAGTAATAGGTTGAACTATGCTATATCTTTTATTCATTTTTTTGTGCGTTCTTATTCTTTCCTTATTCATTTCCTAATAATTGGTATAAGAGTAAAGTGGTGAGGATTGCAGATTAAGCCACCAAGTTTGTTCTTGTGAAGTTTGATAGTTCATTAGATTTCAAGTTATAGCAAAGACATGTCATTGATGTCCTCATGAAATAAGGCATAGGTATTTCCCTCTTCGAGAGGAGCTCGAGAAGTTAGAGGGTCAAAAGTGAAACTAAGGCAAATTACCCCCTAGTCGCTGATCTTAATCGAATTCTCCTATCAGATCTCTCATTTGTCATAAATAATTTAGTCGTCCCTATATTTTGAAAAAATATTGGCCTCGGGTCCCTCGTTGACTTAAACACCTATTTTTTTAATTTTTTGTCATGTGAATGACTATTTTATCCTTCATAAAAAGTTAAAAATAATATGAAATTTATCATTTTGTGAAGGATAAAAGTCATTTCACATGACAAAAAATTAAAAAAATAGGTGCTAAAGTCAACCAAGGACTCGAGACCAATATTTTTTTAAAATACAGGGATGGCTAACTTATTTATGAGAAAGGAAGGATCCCAGAGGAGATTGTAATTAAGACTAGGGACTAGGAGTAATTTGCCCTAATTTGTTTTTACTTGGCAAATGTTGTGATGCATCACATGATGGATGAAGTGTAAATAATTAAGGTATTGAATAAATTGGTGTATAAATATTTGTCAAAGTCTTTATCGAAGAAACTTTATTTTAATCAAAAGTTGTATTGATTTAAGATGAAGGAGGACTAAGATTTTAACAAATATATTAATAATTTCAGTCAACTTGTGAGTAACTTAAGAAGGATTAATGCAAGGTTCGAAGTTCCAAAAATAATTTAGTTATAACCATAACTTGGGGAAAAAAAGTAATTGATGTTGTAAGTTATACTTAAAGCCATGCTTGGATTTTAGAAAAGAAAGATAACGAGTGATTAGCAAATAAAAGGGCTCACAGGAGGGTAACCAAGGTGATCAAAAAGTAAAAGATTAAATATCATCCAGGTCAGATTAAGGAAGTTCAAGGAAAATTGCTTTGAGAGTGAAGAAATGTAGCACACAAAGAAAGACTATGTATGGAGAAATTAGGACTGCGAGAAAAGATCAACATCTATGAATATGACAATTTTTCTTTTCATATAACGCCTAAGAGAAGTTAATTGGGAAAAGTATACTGAAGTACCTTGTGGTTTACCTATTTTCAAAAAAAGGCCATGTGATTTTTTTATTACGAATTTAGTACCTTGTGGTTTCATTTCGGGGACAACTTCAGTCCCGGGCAGCATTTTAGGCTGACCGGCCAGATGTCATCGCCACGTCACCAACACATCATGGTCTTTTTTTGGAAACAAGTAAACTACAGGGTACTTATGTGTACTTTTTCTTTAAACGCGTGTACTGCAGTGGTTACCTCACAATCTGGCATTTTAGGGTTGCTTTGGCGTTGTTTCGAGATTCGAAATTTTGAAATGCGTGGCCAAAGTTAACTTTCATGGGTGGTTTTACATGCCGAAACGCAGTTTAAATGATGTTTGAGAGATCAAATTTTTAATTAATATCTTACAATTTGACCAAAGTATTACGAAGGCGTGATTGGCCATCAATGTGTTAAGAAATGAGCAATAAAAGAATAAGAATGTGCATTAAAAAAACAACACAAATATAATATATAATATAATTTGACATACGTTAAAGGGTAAAAATGAAAATTTTAATTCATTTATCCAAATCACAAAATCATAACTAACTATATAGTAATACTTCTTTATATAGTAAACGAATCTTTAGACTATAACAAATATATGTAGATCAAAATAAAAGTCTAAACAAGAGTCGAATCAAAATACAAAAAATTGTATAATAAACCTAGAGCTTGCTAAGTAGTTGATGCCCGTCAATGGCCAAAATGAGCGACTTTTAGTTTTTTGTTAGGTGCCAGTCAAGATGTTGGCACATGATAAAAAGATAGTGATTCTACAAGTATAACCAAGACTTATTATTATAATACTTGAATAAAACAAATTTGCAGATGTTAAATTAACTTGGGAAAAGTACACTTAAGTACCATGTGGTTTACCCGTTTTAAAAAAATGGCCATGTACTTTTTTTTTACGAATTTAGTACCTTGTGGTTTTATTTCGGGGACAACTTCAGTCCCGGACAACATTTTAGGCTGACCGGCCAGATGTCATCGCCACATCACCGACACATTGTGGTCTTTTTTTGGAAACAAGTAAACCACAGGGTACTTATGTGTACTTTTTCTTTAAACACGTGCACGTCACTCCTCGGGCTTCACATGGCTGTAAGCCTCTTCCAGTGCTACAGCCTCCCCCGCCGTGGATGCCTCGGAACTCACCACATCAGTATTGCTCTCCTCCTTGGCACCTGCCAATTCGGCCTGCGCCTTAACCATCTCTTGTAGTGGTTACCTCAGAATCTGGCATTTTAGGGTTGCTTTGGCATTGTTTCGAGATTCGAAATTTTGAAATGCGAAGGGAAAACTGAGGAGAAAGTGCAAGGGCTCGACGAGATGCGCGGAAAAAATATTTGAGGTTGAAGATGAAAGGGGGTAAATTTTTTAGGGAAAAGTACACATGAATACCCTGTGGTTTACTTGTTTCCAAAAAAAGACCATGATGTGTCGGTGACGTGGCGATGATGTGGTGATGACATATGGCCTGTCAGCCTAAAATGCTGCCCGGGACTGAAGTTGTCCCCGAAATGAAACCACAAGATACTAAATTCATAACAAAAAAAGTATATGGCTTTTTTTTAGAAACAGGTAAACCACATGGTACTTAAGTGTACTTTCCCCAAGTTAATTTGACATCTACAAGTTTGTTTATTCAAGTATTATAATTATAAGTCTTGGTTATACTTGTAGAATCACTATCTTTTTATCATGTGCCAACAACTTGACTGGCACCAAATAAAAAACTAAAAGTCGTTGATTTTGGCCATTGACGGGCATCAAGTACTTAGCAAGCTCTAGGTTTATTATACAATTTTGGGAAAAAAATCTTTAAGTACCCTGTGGTTTGCAAAAAAATCACTTTAGTACCATGTGGTAAAGAACCCTTAATTCGAGTCATACCTCACCAATTTTCTATCACTTTGGTCCCAAAATTACGATATAGCCTCTCTTTGAATGAGAACCTAACCAAACCCAATTCAACCGGACCGAACCCATATTCAATTTAACCCAATAGAGCGTAGAAAATAAGATATGAATCGGATTGAATTAAAATTTTATAAAAAGCATCCTAAAAATACGCAGGACTTACTGAAAAAAATTTAGAAATTTAAGAGGCCCGAAAGTAATTTCTTTTTTTCAAAGCGCTGAAACTTCGTAAAATCATATAAAATAGAAAATACATCCCATTAAGTTGAAACTTGTCCCATTGGGAAGAATCCTAAAAATACACATGATTTATGAAATACATTTTAGGAATTTTAGAGGCACAAAAGTATTTCTTTTATTTTTCGAAGTGCTAAACTTCATAAAAGTCGTATAAAATAGAAAATATATCCAATTAAGTTGAAACTTATCCCAGGAAATCTTAAGAACTTCCAATCAATTTAGGAATCAAAATGCATCCTTGGGACAAGTTTCGACTTAATTGGATGTATTTTCTATTTTATGTGATTTTACGACATTTTAGCATTTTGAAAAATAAAAAAAATACTTCTAGGCCTTTAAAATTCCTGAAAGTTTTTCTGTAAGTCTTGTGTATTATTAGGATGCTTCTTCTTGAATTTTAGCTCAATCCGAGTCATATTTTATTTTCTACGCTCTATTGGGTTAAATTGAATATATGTTCGATCCGATTGAATTGGGTTTGATTAGGTTCTGATTCAGGGAGGGACGGTATCGTAGTTTGGGACCAAAGTGATGGAAAATTGGTGAGATATGACTCGAATTAAGGGTTCTTTACCACAGGGTATTAAAATGATTTTTTGGCAAACCACATGGTACTTAAAGATTCTTTTCCCTACAATTTTTTGTATTTTGATTCGACTTTTGTTTTAGACTTTTATTTTGATCTACATAGATTTGTTATAGTCTAAGGATTCGTTTACTATATAAAGAAGTATTACTATATAGTTAGTTATGATTTTGTGATTTGGATAAATGAATAAAATTTTCATTTTTACCCTTTAACGTAGGGTCAAATTATATTATATATTATATTTGTGTTGTTTTCTTAATGCACATTCTTATTCTTTCATTGCTGATTTCCTAACACATTGATGGCCAATCACGCCTTCGTAATACTTTGGTCAAATTGTAAGATATTAATTAAAAATTTGATCTCTCAAACATCATTTAAACTGCGTTTCGGCATGTAAAACCACCCATGAATGTTAACTTTGGCCAAACATAAGTTAAAGGGTGAAAACGGATGTTTCCCAAAGTCTATAATGAGTTTAGCAAATCACTTGTCCTAATTTTATCGCGTGTGTAACCACGTCCAAACTTTCAACGAAGTAACTATATTTTAATATATAAAAACCATTAACTACTCATAATCGAGGTGCGTTATTGACTTATCTTCATGTTTGATTCGATGGCTCATGATCACAAAGTGACTTAACAGTTCCCGATGAAATTAGGGAAGAGCTATAATGAATGATATTGTCTATAAAGATAAAAAAATGTCTACAGAGTAAAAAGCACGACGTCTATTTGATGGACATGCTCAATAAAATCAATATTTAATGAATTAGACAAAAGGTGGCCCACAAACATCTTGATAAACTTAAAACAACTTGGGGAATTAACCAGAGGGAGGTTGGTTTAAAAATGAATTGTCAAAATGGGGTCCTCGGGAAATCAATTCTCTGTCTGGGGTTGGCATGAAATCGCAGCTATTTTTGTGATTTCGGACTGCCCAAAATCGCAATTTTTCGTGCAATTTAGGGCCAAAGTCGCAACATTTTGCGCGATTTCGCACCCAAAGTCGCAATATTTTATGCGAGTTTGTACACGGCTCGGACATCGGCTCACAACTAAAATCGCATTATTCTATGCGATTTTGAACACGGCTCGACGCGGATCAAACCGACCCCGCACAAAGTTCTGCGATTTGAGACAAAATTGAATTTTTTCCCAGAAACAAACAATAAATAAAATTGCTTACCAATACTAATCGACGTGGCTTTGTAACTCGGCTGGTTAACATTCGCGATTCTGACGTTTGGGACATTTGGTTTCGAGTTCGATTCCGGAGGGAGGCTCAATTTTTTTTCTTTTTTAACCAAACCGAAATCGCATGTTTTCACGCGATTTTGTACAAAATTAAATTTTTTCCGAAATCAATCTCGCATGAATCACTGCGAGTTTGTACAAAATTATTTTTTTTCCAAACCAATCCCGCACGTAATTATGCAAATTTGGACAAAATTAAAATTTTTGCTCTTTTTTCTTTTCCAAACCAAACCAATGTCGCATTAAAGTTTGCTATTTTGGACAAAACAAACAATAAATAAAATTGCTTACCAATTCTAATCGATGTGGCTTTGTAGCTCGGCTGGTTAACGTGTGCATTTCTAACGTTTGGGGTTGCGAGTTCAATTCCTGGCGAGGGGGGCCCAATTTTTTTTCTTTTTCAACCAAACTGAAATCACAAACAATAAATAAAATTGCTTACCAATACTCATCGACGTGGCTTTGTAGCTCTGCTGGTTAACATGTGCATTTCTAACGTTTGGGGTTGCGAGTTCGATTGCTGGCGAGGGAGGCCCAATTTTTTTTTAACCAAACCGAAATTGCATTTCTCCATGCGATTTTGTACAAAATTAAATTTTTTTCCCGAAACCAATCTCGCAATCTTTCATGCGATTTTGTACAAAATTAAATTTTTTAACCAAACCGAAATCGCATGTTTTCACGCGATTTTGTACAAAATTAAATTTTATCCGAAACCAATCTCGCATGAATCACTACACGTTTGTGCAAAAATGTTTTTTTTAAACCAATCCCGCGTGAAGAAATGCAATTTTGTACAAAATTAATTTTTTCAATGCAAAATTAATTTTTTCCAATCGACGACTTTGGGCTAAACCAATCTCGCATTAATTTTGTACACAAGTATGCGATTTTGGACGAAATTAACATACGCGATTGTAACGTTCGGGGTTGCGAGTTCGATTCCTCGCGGGAGCCCCAATTTTTTAATTTTTCCAAGGCAACAAACAATAAATGAAATTGCTTACCAATACTAATCGACGTGGCTTTGTAGCTCTGCTGGTTAACATGCGCAACTGTAACGTTCGGGGTTGCGAGTTTGATTCCTCGCGGGAGCCCCAATTTTTTCCTTTTTTACCAAACCGAAATCACATAAAATTTTGCGATTTTGGACAAAACTAATTTTTTCAATTTCCCAACCAAACTCGCATCAAAAATTGCGATTTTGTACAAAATTAATTTTTTTCAAACCAATCTCGCATGTAAATATGCGATCTTGTACACAATTAATTTTTTCCAACTCAAGCTCGCGTGGTTTTATGCGATTTTGTACATAATTAATTTTTTCAAAAACCAATCCCACACACAATTATGCGAATTTGGACAAACTTAGATAAAATTAATTTCTTTCAATTACTCTGCATGAGTTTGGTGAGGTGAAATTGAAGGCACAAAAGGACAGTTGAAGAATTATAGTAACAAAACAAAACTATCGGTGAGTTTTTGTCCATTTGTGCCTTGAATTTGACAAAATTAGCCTAGGTTTTTAAAGAAAAGTGAGGGTAAAAATGTAATTTAATTTAAAGAAAAGATATACCCTCATTCATTCCTCCCCACATATTGTGAATTCACAGAGAGAAATCTTCTTCTTCCTATCCCCGAGTTTGAGTCCGAGCCTTTTCTTTCTTTCAGGTAATTTCTTTCTCTATTAAACTTTTGTAATTATACATGCTAGTGGTTTGAAGTAATCGTGCATTCAAAATCGCTTTTAAAGGTGCATTTTCTGGCTTTGGACCGACCTCATCTCGTTTCTTGTTTGACAAAATTTAGGGTTTAGGGTTTGTTAAAGGGGTTTTAGGCTACAGATCTGAGTGAGATTTATTATTGTTACAGTTGTTTTGTTTTTATCTTTAACATGCAAACGAAAAAAATTGGAGGGTTTGTTAAAGGGGTTTTAGGCTAGAGATCTGACTGAGCTTGTTTATTTAGTATGGTTTAGGGTTTTATAATTTATTGATTTATTATTGTTACAGTTGTTTTGTTTTTATCTTTAACATGCAAACGAAAAAAATTGGACGAGTTTGGGTTTGGAGGAGTCGATTTTATTTTAAAGGGATTACGAGTTTGGGGTCGATTTTTGCTTTTAATAACAGCGAGTCAACAGGGTAAAAAATCGGAAGGAAAAATGAATTTCATCGTTGTATAATTGTAGACGACGTGAAAGGGAAAATTAATTTAAACTCAATTTTATTTATTAAATTAAAAACTGCTGATTTAAGAGTTTGTTGGTACAGTGGGTGGTTGTTTTAAGGCTTAGATGGCCGATTGGGGAACAAGTCCAGTTTAGGGGTCGATTTTTGCTTTTAGCCTAGAGAGTTGTGACTTTCATCGTAAAAGAATTTCTTTGTCCTTAATTGAGATAGCTTGTTTAAGCCAATCATGTTGAGGTAAACAGCCTTGTAATTGATACTACTGATACTATGCATGTTGTTATTTGTAATAGTTGATTAGTGATGGAGCAACGTCCATGCCGTTATGACTATATCGGACATGACTGCACCCCGGAATCTGTAGATCTGTTATACCCACATCAGTATCATCGGGCCACTTTGATATGGGAGAAAGAGGTCGTGTAAAAATATTAACGTTGGTTGTTTTGTTTTATTATTATTTGTTTTATTCACAAGATTGATTACTTTTGTATTATTGTTTGTTTATAGGCTAGAAGAAAGCCCGGAGAAGTAGTTGACCCATCTATTAACGAAACATTGAGAATCAGAAGGCATAGGTTCATTCCGGGGAATGTCCAAAACTTCAAGTTTTTGCAATTGATGTTTGAAAGCGGTTTTTTATGATGTTGGCAAATGGGGTATTTGCCACACGTGGATAAAGTTCTTGTCACTGCTTTAGTTGAGAGATGGCAGCCAGAAATGCACACATTTCACATGTCGCACGGTGAAATGACAATCACGCTACAAGACGTGCTAGTACTACTACAACTTCCAACTTGTGGACGTCCCATCACTAGTGTACAAGTTCCAAGCGATTGGGGAGAATTATGTGTTGAGTTACTTGGTCAAGATCCAACAATTGTAGGTGGTAGTAGGGGAAACAAGAATAAGTTGAATTGGTTAGCCTCGCAATTCGACGCTAGCACTCTAACAGCAAATACGCCGAATGAGGTAGTAGAGCAATATGTACGTGTAAACATATTGCTTTTGTTTGGTTCGCAGCTATTTCCAGAGAAGGATGATGCTCATGTCAAGGTTTGCTGGTTACCATTCCTGAGAGACTTGAGCTCCATCAAATATTATAGTTGGGGTGGGGCATGTTTGGCTTTTTTGTACAAAAAACTCTGTCTTTCTACGAAGCCAGATTGCAAGGACATCAGAGGAGCTACACATTTGCTCTGTATGTGGGCTTGGTAACGATTTCCACCAACATGCCCTATTTTTCATGTGAATGATAAATAAGTACCCACCCCAACATTCTTGACCATTAAGAGAGAATTTGTGACGTATTTCAAGTTTATGTTTTTTGGTCTCTTTTTAATACCATCTTGATGTGATCTCGGCAGGAGAAACACAAATTTACGGATCTATTATTGCTTAGAGTGGATGAGACTTTGAACCCACGAACTGGACCAGCAAGAACCTCGGTAAAAGAGCCTCAACCCGAGCCACGAACAATCTGAGAACTCCAAGCCATGTCGAATCACGTCACAAACGAGGATGGCAAGCTCGTTTGATAAGTGAAGATAAAGTTCAAGCTAAACAACACACAAGCTTAGCAAGAATGAGAAGAGTTATCAAAACTCACAAAGTCAAAAGACTTTAACATTCAGAATGAATTCATGTATTGGGGTCCATGTTTTATTATGCTAGGAGTCCTTTATATAGGCTCCAAAAGTCTCACATATTCCTAAACAAACTAACTCCTAAAAATGAGCTTGCAATCTGACCAAATTATACTTAATCCTAAATAGGTGAATTCTGGTCAGATTGTAATCTACTAAACAAGAAGTAATCTAAGCATATAATACCTAGTAGATATAAGTAGATTCACATCCTAAACAAGCCATAGGTTGCTGGAATATAATTTCCTAAACAAAACTATTGACTTTACTAAATAGCTTAAGTAGAATCTGAGAAAGTTCCATGCTTCCAAAATAGGTTGATGCACATCCAAATTAGGTTGATGCACGTCCAAATAGGTTGATGCATGTCCATAATAGGTTGATCTTCATACGTGCATGCTTCCAAAAGATTGCGTGCATTATAGGCTTCCAGATTAGCTTCAAACTCTCCAAAACGAAATCTGAGAGCAAATAACTTCCTAAATAGCTTCAAGAACGTGCATGGGCTTTGCATGGGCTTCATGGACGTCCTTGGTCTTGCACAAACTTGCATGGGCTTCATGGGCACGTCCTTGGACTTGCACAAACTTGCTTGAAACTTCTTGCACCATCAGATTCATATTATGGCCCATCAGATTCATATCATTCCCCTCCTCTTGAAAGGGATTTGTCCTCAAATCCTTGCATATGCCATACATTCTCCAATCAATGATACCGTTGGAAATAAGGTTTAATCTTTGACCTTTGTGGTTGCACTTGATATCTTCCACTCCAACTAAATAAATACTTTGAGCTTAAAAAGTAGGAAGTCATCTCTAATCGGAAAGCCAAGAACATACTTGTTCGCACAAACCTTTCTTTAAACCTCAGATTATTCCATAAGTTGAGCATTATTGAGCCTCCATCATAATCATACTTATCAACTCGTAAGAAGTCAATATGATCAACATGTTCAATAATAAAATCTCGAGACATGTAAGATATGGGTTGAATCTCTTCCTTGTCAATTGTAAAAGCATGTTCGTCATGTTCATGGACAATAGTAATCATGCACCTCTTTAGGGGAATAACCACAACTTCAGATTCATCAAACAAATCTCTCAAGTAGAGAAGTGACATGTCATGCTCATCAAAACCATCTCCATCAAATAAATCATTGGAAAACTCACCAAATTCCTCCCATGTCAAAACATCTTCAATAATCTGATCAGAACAACATACCTTCTCCTTAGCTTTGCACTTAGCTTGAAAGATGTTCTTATGTCGTGCTTCATCAATTTTCTTTAAATATAAGTCAAATCCTATAACCAAATCAGCTTTTAGTTCCTCCCAATGGTCATCTCCTCTTCGCCTTACCTCTATAGGTTTGTGATCAATCTTCAATCTTCTAATGCTCCTTGTGAACCCTGCATCCTCATCATAATCAGTCTCATCTCCACTTGTCCTCCTCATAGGTAGTACTCTCCTCCTTGGGACAAATCTTTTCCTCATCACCACTTTCATCTCCTCCCACGTAGCTATAGGATGTTCTCCATTACGCCACCTACTTGTGACAAGTTGATCCCACCAAGTTATAGCATAATAAGTAAACTCACTCACAGTTAGCTTTACCTTCTTTGCCTCAGAATAATTATGGCAATCAAACACGAACTCAATCTTCCTCTCCCATTCAAGGTATGCCTCTGGATCAGATCGACCTACAAAAGAAGGAATTTTAAGCTTAATGCTTCCTAAGCTTTCTTCTCTTCTTTGTCTTGCTTCCTTAGGTAGGTGGTTGACTCTTGCTCTCCTAAGTCCCCTTGTAGAGCCCATATCTTCCTCTTGAAGAGGATCAGATTCCTCTTCACTTTCTTCTTCAATAGGTGCTCTTCCTCTTCGTGCTTGAAGTTTGCCTCGTGGTGGTTGATTATTGTAATAATTCTCTATAAGACTTTGTGCATCATAATCTCCCAACTTTCTGCGTGAGTATTTGTAGGACATGATCTTGCACTTTTTTTTAACTTTTTTTTTCGTTTTTTTTCTCCCCTTTTTTTTCAACTCAGAATACAAAAGTAACAAAGTAAAAAACGTAAAATAAAGGATAGATAGCCTAAACAACAAGCCATAGCTCTGATACCAAATGATGTGATCTTGGTAGGAGAAACACAAATTTATGGATCTATTGTTGCTTAGAGTGGATGAGACTTTGAACCCACGAACTAGACCAGCAAGAACCTCGGCAAAAGAGCCTCAACCCGAGCCACGAACAATCTGAGAACTCCAAGCCATGTCGAATCACGCCACAAACGAGGATGGCAAGCTCGTTTGATAAGTGAAGATAAAGTTCAAGCTAAATGGCACACAAGCTTAGCAAGAACGAGAAGAGTTATCAAAACTCACAAAGTCAAAAGACTTTAACATTCAGAATGAATTCATATATTGGGGTCCACGTTTTATTATGCTAGGAGTCCTTTATATAGGCTCCAAAAGTCTCACATATTCCTAAATAAACTAACTCCTAAAAAGGAGCTTGCAATCTGACCAAATTATACTTAATCCTAAATAGGTGAATTCTGGTCAGATTGTAATCTACTAAACAAGAAGTAATCTAAGCATATAATACCTAGTAGATATAAGTAGATTCACATCCTAAACAAGCCATAGGTTGTTGGAATGTAATTTCTTAAACAAAACTATTGACTTTACTAAATAGCTTAAGTAGAATCTGAGAAAGTTCCATGCTTCCAAAATAGGTTGATGCACGTCCAAATTAGGTTGATGCACGTCCAAATAGGTTGATGCACGTCCATAATAGGTTGATCTTCATACGTGCATGCTTCTAAAAGATTGCGTGCATTATAGGCTTCCAGATTAGCTTCAAACTCTCCAAAACGAAATCTGAGAGCAAATAACTTCCTAAATAGCTTCAAGAACGTGCATGGGCTTTGCATGGGCTTTATGGATGTCCTTGGTCTTGCACAAACTTGCATGGGCTTCATGGGCACGTCCTTGGACTTGCACAAACTTGCTTGAAACTTCTTGCACCATCAGATTCATATTATGGCCCATCAGATTCATATCACATCTTGACAAAAAAAATTTATCCTAGGTGGAGGCCAGAGCTGAAAATCACGAGATCAATATTAACAATGCCTGAGATGCGACGTGTACTGGAAGAGCTAGAATTCGAAGATGTAAGTGACCTTTTCATAATTCAGAACCTGTTTTGCTTGTCGGGACTTTTGTAGCTTTCTTAATATTTGATAAAATATTGAGTGATTCTTAAATAATATATTTTATAATGCTTGTGAGGACTTGGGTAGATATAACTTTGAGAATGAGAAGCATGCTGATCTATGAATTATTGTAGTGCAAAGATGATTTCATTGTTGATAAACACGTTTATTTACGGCAGCATTGACCTATTTAGATCAAAGTGGTAAAAAAGTTGTTTTGTTAAATATGAGATATATAATTATGACTACTCTTTTATCTGTCGTAGCTTACAAAGTAATAGAGCCCATTTAGAGAAAATAAATTCTAAAATTTTTCCATCTAACAGTAGACAACATGATAATTTATGCCATATTATATTAAGAACACCATAATTGAAAAAGTCGGCGGCCCATATTTTACTATTTTGTCTGCATAATTTTTTGGCTTGTGTACAAATTAAATTAATCTTTATCTTATGATATAATATTGTGCTTTTGCTAGATTAATTGGCGACCTTTTGATGGGGTCGATGAGATTAGCACTTTGTTATCTCAAGAATCTAGAGATCAGTTCCGAGCTCGGGTGCCATTAATTTGCTTTGCAGATGTCGAATGGTATTATCCAGATAGAGTGTTGCGATAATTGGGGATAGCACAAGATATTCCTAGGCCTTCTGAGCCCCAAGACGGTATCCATGCTGGTGATTTTCGGGGACCAAGCGATAGGAATTGGGCAGAACTTTACAAAGGTCACGTGAAAGCTTACAACAAATGGCAGAAATATATTGTTCATGGTGCTCCTGGACATTATGATATACATTATCATGATGCATACATGGATTGGTACAGGAGAGTGACTATCCGATTCCTGACAATACGTGGAGCAGCACAACCAATTTTGGTTAGTTAAACTTGTTATTTTGTTAAATATTTATGTATCAGTTATACCTAAATGGAAATTATTGATGTGTAATATTTTTGTGTACCAGTCTGATGCAGTTGAGCTGATGTGGTGTGAATCTCAAGGTCAATGACTCCGTTCTGATGAGCTCCATCGTGTCGCAGAATCTGCTCTCGGGGCTGCCGGTGAGCAATGCCGCTACCATGATTTCCCTACCTCCCAAGAAGTTCATAGTGCTCACTTCAATACAGAATACGGAATTGGGCAAGAAGAGAAGGTAACTTATTTTATTCACATTTTTCATTCAATTAATTAATGTATCAAAGTAATTGCATGATTACTCTAATCAGGAGCCGTGAGGTAGGAGAAAGCAGACCCTCTTAACAGGGAGGAGAAAAGTGGAGAGTCTACAACATGTACCTTGCATTCCTGTGAGGCCACCGCTACAATGGAATGATTATATACCATTCCACAATCCAAATATGGCGGGGTCTAGCTCGCAATCACATTTTGCAACACATTTTATGGGAGGACCTACACCACATGAAGACGTGTATAGGCCAACCATGGACGTGTCACCAGAAGTTCCAAATTTCCAAGAATTTGGTGGACACTCACAATCATCTGCAAGATCATTTGGCAATTGGATGGAGGCATTGACCTACCCAAGCTCACACCAAGGAGAGATGGTACAAAATGAGCATATCGGTAGCAAACAGTCTACAGAGGCTCATGACACAGACGAGGGAAATGAAAATGGTGATAGCGATGGTGATAGCGATGGCGATGGCGATGGCATTTGTGATGGTACTGAAACTCCCCTACCACGCCGAGGGAGTAGAGAACGAAATGCTCCAGATAAATTCACTACCAGCGGAAAACTCATGTTTTGGAAAAAGAAGCATAACACTCGGCGTAGACAATAATTTGTTTTGCTCAACCTGTCAATGATTGTAGAAACTTGCTCTACTTTGTACTTCTGCATGTAATTTTATGTTATCTTGAATGCAATGCCTGCTCCTAAATTATCATCTAGGGCATCAATCTTACCTAAATTATCATATGATTTTGGACAAATTAGATATTGTTTGTATATATGCGTGGTTGGTTAAATAATTAATAAAATACAAATTCGCTTTCACGCGAGATTGGATTGGAAAAAATTAATTTTGTACAAATTCACATATTTTCACGCGAGATTGGTTTGCAAAAATTAATTTTGTACAAATTCGCATATTTTCACGCGAGATTGGTTTGAAAAAATTAATTTTGTATAAATTCGCATATTTTCACACGAGATTGGTTTGGGAAAAAAAAATTAATTTTGCACAAAATCGCATTTTTCACACGAGATTGGTTTGGGAAAAAAAATTAATTTTGTACAAAATCGCATTTTTTCACGCGAGATTGGTTTGAAAAAAAATTAATCTTGTACGTTGAAAAAATTAATTTTGTACAAATTTGCATATTTTCACGCGAGATTGGTTTGAAAAAATTAATTTTGTACAAATTCGTATTTTTTCACGCGAGATTGGTTTGAAAAAAAATAATTTTGTACAAAATCCCATTTTTTCACCAGCCGAGCCACTTCCTTTAGTATTGCGGAAAAAATATTGTCTGAAAAATTTAAGTTTGTACAAAATTGCGTACTGGACAAAATTAATTTTGTACAAAATTGCATACTTTGGTACATTTGTGTAGTTCGAACTATGACGAAAGTACCACGGTGTCAAAAGGAGGTTCCACTGATAGGCAACACGTAATGCAAAAGAGGCTGCATCAAATTGCACGACAGGATCGCACCTGATTAACGCTAACCTCAACAAGTGGGGCTCAATGTTCGAGCGGATGAAGAAGACGAAGCTAGACAAGGTTGCGTAGAAAAAGTAGTCACACTTAGATTGTTGTAAGACTTGTCTTGTTATTACAATACTTATCCACGTTAAGTTGAATGCAAATTTTCATGATTCCATTGTTATGAATTATAAATTTTCAAACTTCAACTCTCGGTTGTTTTCGTTGTGTTCTTCACTTTCACCTCATCTACTTTCTATTTGTCAATACCTGTTCCACTTCATTTCAGATCACTCTTATCATAGAGATGAAGAAGTGTTGGGTGAAAGAACATGGCATTCTCTGGGTATATGCTATATACTTCCGTGCAGCAATGACATATTCCCAAAGAATGCCATTCTTTTTCACCCGGCGCTTTTTCATCTTTATGATGAGAGTGATCTGAAACGAAGTGGAACTTTATTGATGTAATAGGCGTTGAAAAATAGACAGTATATGAGGTTCAAATGAAGAAGCTTGAAAACATTTTCCTTTGCTGCTCACGTGTTGACTATCAAGTACGCTCAGTAACATAATGATAACGAAGTCAAACCACGCGTACAACGAATTATAATGAAATACAACCGACTATCATCTACGCGTACGCCTTCTTGACCCCGAGCTTTCATCTTCTTTCATCGAAAAGACCTTGAAAATATTTTTTGCTAAAATGTTACGTTCATTCGTGTAATTGTACTTCTTCTTCACCGTCACCTGCAAAAATAAAATTTGTCAAGAAAGTTGACTGATTTACGTACAAGGTCCAATAAATGCAAAACTCTACATTGAACAAAATTAATTTGGTAGTGACCTATGTATCTTCGTCTGACATTTCAATATCACTTGCGAACTTGTTAACCTGAACCGAGCTTGAATTTCCAATATATGTAGGTACTTCTACTGATCCATTTTATAGCATAAAAATATATTGTCTAGCGCTTTGAATATCACCTATGTCAATAAATTCTTTAATACGTTGTGACCACTTGTATCGATTAAGACATATCTTAATACGATTATTTTCCTCCCTAATTCAAACAAGAGCCATTTGCATGTAGTGTGCATTTATGCAGGGCATATTAATTGCCTTAGCACGAGGCACTTTCACATCCGATCATAGACAATGTGCTTGGGCTATCCGATATGTCCATTCATCAACCATTGTCTGTGCTACTATAGCTGAATTAATTGTAGTTAGGTCTGAAGGATAAAAGAATTCATCTTCTAGAGCCTAACACCGACCATTTGCCCTAAAAATATTGCCGGGGGTATAGTGCGTCATTTTTTCTGTACCCTTCAATTAGAGAAGGTTACAAAAAATTATAAGAGCTGTAGACAATAATACCGACAAAGCAAAATTGTAGTGCATACGTGAATGTTGATAAAGAAATGCATGTTACAAAAGTTACTAAATACAAAAAGCTACAAAAAGATACGCAAGTATTCCCTTCTAAAGGCAAAATAAAAATAAGAGCTCATAAACAAATGATGCCACATGTTGGATATTCAAAGTCTTCGGCTTGTGGTTTGACTTGTTTGACCAAGTCTCTCTACGTTCGTGCAGTGAACAGCAGAATGGCCTTCATCGTGACACAACGAACAAATAGTTACTGATTCAGGATCCTCATCCATCTCATTATGTATTCTTTTCTGTGGATGTCCAACTCTCCTGTGCAAAGTAAGGTCTGGAATGAGTCTAATATCCTCAACTGCTGGCCAATATGCTTCATTTTCCAGTGGCTGGAATAATGTGTCGTAGCAAGATCTTGTGTTTTCAATTGTAAAACGAGGATCAATGAATTGCTTGTCATCTAGACGTAGCTGGGTGCAACAGGCAATTGCATGCGAGCATGGATAATGGAGTGCCTGAAATTTACTACATTGACATTGTCTTGTAGTCAAGTTCACTAGGAACTTGTGTCAGCCTGTCTGTGTCCATGCATCCCATCCAGTAACAACTTCGCATATTCCTTGTTGGTGGTTATAAGTGTTCACCTCGTGCCCTCGGGCTTTCTCCCTCCACCTTTGCAAGCAAGAATTCAGCCTTTCAAAGTACAGTTCACCATTAGCCAGAGCTTGCATGCATGATGCCTGTCTTTCACCAAAGTAGATTCGTAGCTTATTAAATGTTTTAGTAACCAAAGCTGCTATAGGCAAGTGGCGGACCTTCTTGAATAAATTGTTCACACACTCAGATATGTTCGTTGTCATATGTCCGTATCGATATCCCATATCTTTGGCTAAAGTCCATCTTTCCAATTTTAATTTCTCAATCCATAAGTAGGACTCGATATGTGCTGCCTTGATACGATTCAAGCAATTGTCCAATTTCCTTTGCTGAGCTTTTTGTCTTGTGATTCAAAACAATAAATGTTAATCAGCAATGGACAAAAACACAGTCCAAATTTGGCGACATTAGTACTATATTATAAGTTACCTGCAACTGTCATCAAGTTCTTGATTCTGTCGCACTTAAATTTGGTATTGTAATTACTAGCCACTTGTCATAGACAATGTCGCCACACAGCTCCAGATGATTCTCCCCAACCACAGATGTCTGTAGTCATTGCCTTTTTTATTCCTTTGTGTTTATTCGAAATAATACAAATTCCGGTAGGATCTGTTATGTGAAGCTTGATCTGTAACAAGAACAATGGCCAACTAGTGATATTCTCACCTTCAACTAGTGCAAAACAAATTGGAATAATAGCATTATTTCCATCAACTGCAGTTGCAATTAATAAAATTTTCTTGTATTTTCCATATAGCCAAGTTCCATCAATGAATAGAACAGGAATGCACTTTTTGAAGGCATCGATGGATGGTTTGAATGCCCAAAAGACTCGATGGAACATCCTCGATCCGTGTGGTAGAGGATTCATAGTGCCAGGGTAGCAATATGAATATTCCCACTCGATGACTGTTCCTGGATTAGCCGTCTGACATGCAGCAAACCATCTTGGCAACTTATTATACGACTCTTTCCATCCCCCCCAAATCATAGCCATTGCCTTCTGCTTTGCATCCCAAGCTTTTTTGTAAGAGGGTTTAATTTTTAGATTATCATGCACCTCTGTAATAATAGAAAGGATTGTAATGGTTGGTTGACCTTCAACTCAACGTCTTATATTGAGCAATGAACTTTGAATCCAATTGTCTATGATCTTCAGTTGTCCTATTGGCCATACAAGTATGAGGCTATCGATACTTGGCAACACCCTAGTAGGATAACTGTCCCTTTTTAAGCGATCCATGAAAATACCACGGACAACCTTTATCTACAAGCAAACACTATGCAACCCAACAATGTTTCTTTGACTCCACCATGTGATAGTCACAATTAACCTTCCAAGAATATCGCTTGACAGATCGAATCATCTCTTCTTTCGTTGCCCATATCATATCCTCATTCAAAGTAGCATCTCTTGGGCCTTCTCCTTGGTTGTTAACAACCCACCCTTCATCATACATGGTCAAAGATTGACTCTCCTCATCTTCACTAGTAGGTAAATTTTCTTCCTCATCATCATCACTCGTATCAAAATTATCATTTTGAAATGGAGTTTGTACCATATGAGTAACATCTTGTACCGAGAAATCCATTCTTGGATGTTGCACAACATGAGTAGTGTAGTCATACTCTGGCTCCATCGGGGGAGCATAATTCATATCAAAGTCATTAACTCTAGAAGGTCCAGATGCATAGTCCACATATTGTATATTATCCATGCCTTTATTATTATTAGCTATATTACCAAACCCCTCGTGACTACCGTGATAGCTAAATTAGGGTGCATCCATAATTTGCTTCTCGATATATAAAGTTATGTACTTGATGGTAGGAAAGTCTCTGCTAACAGATAATATCGTACTCACATCATCATCATCAAAAACCTCCATATAGCTGTACTCAATAGGAGGACCAAATGCAACCGGCAACCTATGAACGATCCTATTTATGTACTCATTATTACTCATTCCAAGCTTACATCTAATTGCAGCTCTTTGTCTTCCTCTCACACATCATCTTCTTGGTATCCTCTCTCCTTATTTTCCAAAAACCAAATCCACCTAGAGACAAAAAAAAAATTAATTAAAACCCAAATTATTTAAGTACGGATATATTGATCTTTTCAAATAAAATTTCATCGAAAAAAAACAATATATTCTGAACGTAGTGACCACATAGTCTATTATCAGATACAATGAAAGATGAGATAATTTTTCATAATGATAAAAGATCTCATTAAGAGAGTGATCAAATATAAGAAATCTAAGAGTCATTTTTCCTATATTAACAAGCGATTAAAGTTGCAGCATGTGGTAATGACAAAATTTGGTTATTTGATCTTCCATAATCTTGGTAATTACAAGATAATTCGTTTGGTTTTTTGTAACGCCCCTTAATTTAACTGACTGGCTCTACGGTACCAACACGGGTCTTTTCAGCGTGTTTAGTACTAACTCGCACGCACCTTGGAAAACTTTCCAGGAGGTCATCCATCCTGATCGTACCCTTGGTCAAACACGTTTAACTTTGGAGTTCTTTCAGGATGTGTGCCCGAAAAGAAAGTGCACGTTGTTGGTATAGATAGTAACAATCAAATTACTTAAACTTTTTACACAGTACATATACGAGAAATCACATTTTTTTTTTGGTGAAAAGAAATCACATTTTTTTTTGAAGTATACTTAGGTCTTCTTTAATCACGTCCTTCGGACACTTTTGGTTTAGATAGTGTTATATTGTTTGTGGTACTTTGAATCCACACCCAAAAACCATATATTAGTGTAGTGCGTTGATCTTTTCCTGATTCAAGAAAAGAAGTTTTGCTCTCTTTTTCTTTGGAGATAGACGGTCGTTCGCGGAAACTGTAGTTTATTAGCCTACGAAATATTGTCAAGATTAGTTGATATGGTATTGAAGTTGACTTTTCACTCTCATCCAATTCTTAATTTCACTTTTTGTCCCAAGTGACGAGGGACGAGGAAATATTGTCAATATTAGTTAATATGGAAATACAGTTGACTTCCACTTGCTTCCAATTCTTAATTGCACTTCTTGACCCAAGTGATAAGGAAATATGATCTTTAAACAATGCCTCCATTTTATAATATACGATGAACGTATGTATTATAATATACGATATTGTCGGCGGTATCAAGCGAAATAGGTTCAACTTAAGCAACCTGACTATTTCTATCCCGGGCAACGCTCTTGGCCCTACCGCCCTACCTAGGTAATCCTTCCACGATTTATAGCTGGGTACAGCGTTTAAATAAATTGAATTTGTAACTGTTCTTCAAAATGGAAACATGCTATATGAGCACTTGTTAATTTATTTATGAATTTCAACATATTGACGGAGTTTTATGCAACTAAATTTTAATGCAAGTATAATTTTATTTTCAAAGTCGATATTTTTTTAGTAGAAAATTAATATTTTAATCAAACTAAATAATTCATCTGTCTGGCTAAATTTCCACTGCGTGAAAACGACATATTAGCTCCACAAAGGAAGGAATCAGAATTACCACCAAAAAAAAAAGGAAGGAATCAGAATCCAGCTAGCTTATCCATTAATGGTCGATAGAAAAACCGAAAATGACATATTATAATTTTCAATGGTATGCCATTCATTGACTAAAAAAAGGTATGCCATTGCCGACTTGGTTTCCGCCGGCTTCAAATGTTGACCAATCATGCACACCCCACCTCCTAGAACAAATAGTTGACTGATACACCCAATGAATAGTTGAATGGCACGGACAGGGATGGATGTTGATCCCAAACTTGATCTTTGACAACAACTACCATGCGAATCCGTGCCACTTTGTATTATTTTTGTGATACCCCGTATATATACTGTGTGAAAGGCTTAAGTGATTTGATTGTTACTATCCATATCAACAAGGTGCACTTTTTTTTTCGGGCACTCATCCTGAAAGAACTCCAAAGTTAAACGCATTTGGCCGAGGGTAGGATTAGGATGGGTGACCTCCTGGGAAGTTTTTCAGGGTACATGCGAGTGAGGACAAAGCATGCAGGAAAGACCCGTGTTGGTACAGTGGAGCTAGTCGATCAAATCGCGGAGCGTTAGATTTGGTATTAGAGCGATCTCGACTTGTACGGTATGATTCGGGGACCGAATGCACCTACAAGCGAGGAATTCTGGGATTGAGTGTGTCTGGCGCGACGAGGACGTCACGTATTTAAGGAGGGGTGAATGTGATACCCCGTATATGTGTACTGTGTGAAGGCTTAAGTAATTTGATTGTTATTATCCATACCAACAAGGTGCACCTTCTTTTCGGGCACACATCCTGAAAGAACTCCAAGGTTAAACGCATTTGGCCGAGGGTAGGATCAAGATGGGTGACCTCCTGAGAAGTTTTTCGGGGTGCGTGCGAGTGAGGACAAAGCACGCTGAAAAGACCCGTGTTGGTACAGTGGAGCCAGTCGATCAAATCACGGGGCGTTACAATTTTCAATTGCATAGGCCTATTCATAATTTGAAGATGTTTGGTAGTCACTACGTGTTCTTTTCATCCACGGGACTCTCGTTTTTTTGGTTGCTTACGATATGCAAATATAGTATTCCACCTCTAATTAAATTTAACAGGTCCACTTTAATCATTTTTACTTTTTTAAAATATTAACTATTTTACAACAATAATGGAGTGCAGGGATGTGATGGGTCTGGATTATTAGACGACACGTCAACATTTATTGGAGAGAAATATTCAATTCCGAATAATAATATTTTGAGAGGCTTCGACGTCATTGACACCATCAAATCAAAATTTGAAACCTTCTGCCCCGACTTCGTGTCGTGCGCTAACATTGTCGCTGTCACTGCTCGGGTTTCTGTTGTCTTGTTGAGCAAATTAATCTTCACTAAATAATTAAGAAAGTTAATGGCCAAGTTAATCAATGAAATGACACATACTCCGTTAATTTCTTTTTCCAGTTGGGTGGGCCTAGATGGGAAGTGCTATTGGGTCGGATAGACGCAACCACAGCAAGCCGAAGTGCTACGAGCACTCTCCCTAGTTCAAAGTTGAACCTTACCGACCTCATCTTTGCATTCTCTGCTAAAGACTTTACTGCCAAAGAAATGGTGGCCCTTTTGGATTCCCATACAATAGGGCAAACCAGATGTTTAGTTTTCAAGTCAAGGATCTACAAGGAGACTAACATAGAGTCCTCCTTCGCAACGGCAAGACAGACAAACTGCCTGTTGTCTGGCGGGAACGACAACCTCGCCCCCTCGACCTAAGCATCCCGACGAAATCTGACAACACATACTTCAAGGACCTGTTGGCCAAGAAGGGCCTCTTGCACTCGGACCAGCAGCTATACAACGATGGCTCCATCGACTCCTACATCTCTGCTTATGTGTCAAATCTAGGATATTTTAGAACCGACTTCGCAAAGCTATGGTTAAGTTGGGAAACCTAAGCCTTCTTATTCGCACTAGCGGTCAGGTTACGACCAACTGCCGAAAATGTTATTCAATAAAATTTCAATTAGATAAATACCTTCCTAATTAGAACAACACAAGCGGCATATATATACCGGTTGGTTCTTTGCATGAAGTTACACCTCTTTTTTCGAGTACTACGAAATTAGCGTTAATTGATTACTGAGCAAAATTATGAGACTTGAAGATGATTTTGAAAAACTATACAGAAATATCTTTTGTGATGACAAAAGGAGGGTTGATTCGGTCATGAATATGTAATCCATTCTAAAATTGTCCTGGAATATGCGAGGAGTTACTTATTCATAATAAAATAGTTTATCTAATTATGATGAAATGGTTTGTTTGAAATAGTTCTCAATAATTCGCGTGGTAAAATAGTTCGCACTAGAACACTTTCTGAAATACGTATAGGATTGGTTAGTTATGATATAATAGTTCAATACGTATTGAGTTAGTTAATTAGTATATAACAATTTATAATAAAATAGTTCGTTTTCTAAGAAGATATTGGAATAGTGGTGGACCCATGATCAAATCGTATCCCAAAAAGGCGACCTAATTGTGTTATGATTATAACCGAACTAGCTATTGGTGGGGATGATTTCTACAAGCACCAAACTGGGAAATGACAAGTTAGCTCCTATAATATTTAATTAAGAAATGCACATTTCTAGTTGTTAATTATTAGTTATTGACATATCACCAAAAAAAAAATTATTAGTTATTGACATAGTTTGAAAATAAGGATTTTGGTCTATTTTTTGGGTTGTTTGGTCTGACCACTCAAATTGGTCCAACCAAGAATTTTATAATATATAATAACGCATAAATATATTGGGAAACATGAGAATTTATACGCTATGCCTTACGTTTTCCAAGTATTCACCCACTTGTAATAGTTACTCTCTCTCGTGCGATCTCTCGCAATGATATGGTGTCATTTTCATGACAGGTTAAACGAATAGCGTGTTAGAATTTCGCAATGCAAACTGACACAACGCTAATAGTTTATCTACGTAGTTCTTAAAATTCCGCCGTGAGATTTTTTTGTCATGTTGTTTTTTCAATTTGTTACAAAAATATTATTTTGACAACATATTTTTCCAAAATTCTTTGTACTATTTTGTAATTTTTTTTATTTTTTTGTTTTTAATAATTTATAAGATTATTTGTATCTAATATTTCAATTTATGTTGTTTAAATTATATAATAAGACAAAATTTATGTAATCTATAAATGTGTAATTGAAAAAACTTACATATCAATGTAATTATATGATTTTGGTTGGAATATGGAAATTATGTAATTTTGATAATATTTTAGAAAAATTATGTGATTATATAATTTTATGTATATATTTAATTTAATATAATTATATAATTTGAAAAAAAATATAAGTTAATATAAACCCTAGACCCTAAATCTTAATCCTAAAATCTAAACTAAAATTTTTATCTATTTGTAATACTAATTTATTTATCTTGTTTTCTATTTTGTACTTAATTATTTAATTATTTAATTTAATTTTTAAATTAATTTAAATATTTTTGAATTTATTCGAAATCATATTCTAGTTTCATATAATATTTATATTTAAAAAAATAAAAATTAATATGAATTTCATGTGGAATTACTCTAGTAGAATCTTTATTGTGAAAAAAATACTGAAACTGAAAATGACGAGGTGGACGAGAGAGAAAAATAGAAGCAGATTCTTAGTTTTCTTCCCTACTCTATTTTTTTTTCTTTTCCCCTCTTTTCGCTAGGTTCGCTTTGTCTCCTTAGTTTTTTCCTCGTCTTTCGTCTCAGAGCTTCCTTCGTAATTTTCTTTCGCTTAGTCTTCGGGAAGAGGACGCAAATGATGGGCCCATTACTGACGGCGAAGCACATCCGCTACTCCGCAGCCAACCGTGACGGATGAGCGGTTGATATGGTGGCGGAGAGTCGAGGGCGAGTTTGGGGAAACTTTTACGGCTTAGAAATTGCAAATTGTTTACCTTTTTCCCAAGTACCGGTTGAGCCGTCGTCTACCGATTGAAATGTGAGCGAAAATCACTCGGTGAGACCAAAATTAAGGCGGCTTGACCACTCTCCGCTTTTACATGGACTGCTCTAATTTCCAAATTGCATTTTTTTTAAATATGGTTATCGGGCCATCCTAATAACTTTGATTGATATAAAAACAGGTGGGAAGATGTTTTGATGTGGCGTTAATTATAAATTATTGTTGCCTGTCAATCGGTACCCTGCTTGGCGGACAAACTTCATAATGACATTGATCGATCAATCTGAGATAACAACTGGAGAGGGGAATAAATAAACTCTCTGGTTATCTCGGACGTATTAGTTTCTCTCTTATTCAGATAGATAATACTAAATTTTTTATATTTTGTCAGTGACATCAATCCAACTAAACCAACTTTTTTATACACTATAGTTGTTTTAATAAAATAAAAATATACGTAACCCAGTCACACACGTTTTAGTAATATTTTGACAAAAATACAAAGTTTAAACCTTGATAATATGTAATTCTCGGTATAAATAATTAACATTTAAAATTAACCTAATAACTCAAATCACCAACCTCACCATTTTTTTATTTTTCTTCCAAAATTTTAGACTTATTTGCTATCGGGGTTGGCTAATATCACCAATAAGTATTGTTTCAGATGTTTAATGATAACAAACTTTCAACTTTTCTAACAAGTCGGTACTTTAAACCACGCTTTAGCGAAAATGAGAAAATCTTGTTTGATACGGAACAAAATTCAAATTCATTTAAAATTTCAAAAGTTTAAGTCTAATTGATTAAACATAAAATTCACAAAAAATTAATTTAAAATATTCTCGTATGGCAACCCACTTATTTAATTTTTAAATATTTATCTATAATATGAAATTATAATTTACTTGGTCAGATAATATATTTTTTATAATACCTATTTAATTCATTTAAATTGATGTTAATAGGATCCGAGAACAATATCAATTTAGAGGGATCTAAATTTTTTCAAAAAATAATAAGTTAAATTTGTGAATAATAAATATTTTATTAAAAAAATATCAATATTAAAACTACACATTTATCTCCACGTCATTCAAATGATATAAAATTTGTCAAATAGAGAATCATAACATAAATACTATCTTATAATATTTTAAGTTGGTAAATTATGTAGAAATTTATTTATTTATTAAAATATCACTTTATGCAAAAATTAAAATTGAAACTTATCACTAAGATGCTAAAAAAATTAATTGATAGGGAAAAGTTCACGTTAGTACCCTGTGATTTCACGGACTGACACTTAGCGACCTGTGGTTCAAAAATCACCCAAAACAACCCTGAGATTTCAAAAGGACCTCACGGGCAGCACTAACCTTGCTTGGAACCAAAATGACGTCGTTTTACTGTTGATGTGGCATTCCAACTCAAAGTTACTGTTGACGTGTTGTTGCTGACGTGTCCCTGCTTCTTCCTCCTTCCTCCTCCATGTCTATCTCTCTCTTTCCTTCTTCCTCCTTCCCCCTTTCATCTTCTTCCTCCTTCCCCAAGAGCACCACAAAATTATCCACCACATTAATGAAATCTCATAGGTGTCGACAAAATTTATCAGGGGCCAGTCCAAAGCTAACAAAATTCCTCCATCACCGAAACTGAGTCATTCAACCTCTCAACGGCGTCGTCGAACATGGTGGTGCACACTTGGAGCACGGCTTTAAACACCTCGTCATCAACCTTGCCGACTAGCTTGTCCGAGAGCCCCCGAACCTTGGCAAGCCCATCGACGACGATCATCAGCAAGATCTTGAATATGGCCTCGAGGTTGGTGGAGTTGGCCTCCACTTCAGAGATGCTAGAGAAGCAGGAGCCCGAGTCGATAGCGACGGGTTTTTCGCTGGAATGTCTTCTCTTTTGCTCGGTCTACCTTGCTGTAACCTTTGAAGGAATTGATGCTCTCCATTAGCTGGGGATGGGGATGAGGATGGGGATGGGGGGTTGGGGGAGAGAGAGAGAGAGAGAGCGTGTTTGTGACTTTTATAGTGCTTAAGAATCTTTATTAGGTTTTTTAATTTCTTTTGTGTTAGTGAAGGGTAGTTTTGACTGCGAGAAAGATGAGAAGGGGAAGGAGGAAGAAGAAGGGAGAGGGGAGAGACGCGGAAGGGAAAGATGAGTTGGAATGCCACGTCAACAGTAAAATGACATCATTTTGGTTCCGGGCAAGGTTACTGCTGCCCGTGAAGTTTTTTTGAAATCTCAGGGTTATTTTGGATGATTTTTGAACCACAGGTCGCTAAGTGTGACTTCGTGAAACCTCGGGATACTAAAGTGAACTTTTCCCTAATTTTTATGATAAATAATTTATTAGATTCTTACACTGATGTGAAATTTTTAATAATGTAGAAAATTTATCAATTTATAGAAGATTAATATAAAGAGATTCTAATCTAAATGAAACTTCCAACAATGAGTGAGTCAACCACGATTGTTGTTTTTGGGAAATGAGTCACCCACAATTGAGCTTGAAAACATCATCGTGGACATTATTCTATGAACGCTCCATATATTGCGACTGCCTGTTGATGAAGACGATGATGCTGCTTAATTAGCAGATCGCGATAGCTAGAAAGGTAAAGCATTCACAAATCACAGCTAATAATTATGTTTCTTAGGTTATCTCTGCTCCATGGGTCGTACTCTAACTCAGCATTTCTAGCCGAGGGACCGATAGTACTTGGGGAGTTCGGGTGGCCTAGTAGAAAGGGCCATGGACTCTAATGGGCCGTCATTATTCTTCTGTTGCCAGCCCTTAATGTTTGAGGGACCTTCCTTCAAAATCCGGTAAACGTATTATTTATTAAACTAAATAAAAATATCGGAATGAGACATTATCAACTAACACGAATTTTTCTTTGACTACTTATAACTTGGAAGGAGTAGGGAAAAAAACTTGCCCAATTTAATTCGTCTTACACTTCTGCTTCCGGTGATATTTGGAATTTGGATGTGGATACACACTTCGCCATGGCCAACAACCACTTCAGTGGTCAAATAGTGTGATTATAATTAGAAAAATTGATCACTCAAACATCGTCATTTAAACCGCGTCTCGGCATCCAAAAAAAATGGTGGAGATAATGCATGATATTAAATTAGTAATTCTTTATAGTATTTTGATTATTATTAAGAGTTTTAATTATATTAGAGTTAGATTTATTAAATTTTATTTTAGTGTTTAATAAGTAAAACCTCTACCTTATTATTTTAGTTAGTTCATTATTGATTAATACAAATTAAGATTTTTTATTTATTTTTCTCTCATTATTTGGCATTCTTAAAATAAACAAATTGTCACTATATTGTATTTTTTGAAAATTAAAGACCGAGCAAGGGACTTTATAGAGAAGTAACCCTTACAAGGTTTAGGTGCAAAAGGAAGAACTTACAAGGTCCATGAAAAAAACCATCTGAGACGAGGAATAATTGACCTATGAGATGTCAATGTGGTAATA
>SOPF01028034.1:0-14258 GCA_012979155.1 Hypericum perforatum | reverse complement strand
CACCTCAACTTTTTCGTCTCTTCTTTTTTTCCTCCAACTTGTAGCGTTTTCGAACTAATCGATTCTCGGGCATCCCTAATCGACATATCAACCTCCCGAAGATATCGTTAGGCTTTATATTTCAACATTATATATGGGGAGCGTGCGAGCGGGTGGGATGGACAAAGGCTAGCCTCACGGGTTGTGATGCTAGGGAGATGAAAGGCTATGCAAGGGGATTAAACATGGCTTTGTACTATAATACAAAGAGAGAAGAAACTATTTGAAGACATGTCGGGTTCCATCTTGAAATAGATGGAATTTCGTAAATTGCAATGTTATCGCTTAGCTCAATCAAATGTCCCAATCGGGGTAATCAACCATTTGGTTGATAAAATAGAAAGTTACAACATGATACCTCGATGAGAGATCAATGGAGACCAACATCACGGGCAGCTCGCCCCCTTCCCAGAATTGAAGCAACATTGTTTTGCTATGTTCGTGGCTTGCCAGCTCAAAAAATTTTACCCTAATGTTGCTGGCGTGTCATGATACATTTTTCCAAAATAATTCCAAATTCGTTAATACTTTTCAAAAAACCTCTTCTCTTTCTATCATAAATACTCAGTTCCACCTCCATTCTCTCTCTCTCTCTTTCGAAGAAGACGCTAATGCTCATATTTTGATCGCATGAGCCAAATGGGTACCCAACATATTGCAACGAAAAATAACATAGATATAAAATTATAGTACATTAAAACAGTACGAAACATCCAACATAGAGATCTTGAAATGGGCGAAAGAAAACGATAAACAAGAAAGCCGAGATCGAAACATAGCATGTCAAGAACATAACAAAGCGCCATCGTTTCAATTAGCATGCTAAGAATAAATCTTAAAGAAGAAGAAGAGTAGGTAATAGGAGTGTTTTTTTTTATGAAGAAGATAGTTTTTTTAGAAAGAATCATAATAAAATTAGGATTATTTTGAAATTTTTCTTCAAGACAGAGGGGTACCAATTAACATGCCAAGAGAGGGAGGGGTACTGTTGTTGGGGCTTATGGGCTGCTTTGGTGGGTTAAATATTTTGAATTTATTGTTTCTACTTCAGTATCCAATTTTCATATAACAAACATAAGCCTCGAAGAAAGCATTGTGAAAAAAGTGAGCTAACGAAATTCCCTTAGATATTCGTCTTGCCCACTTATATTATTTCTCATACAAAGGTAATTAATCAATCCATACACAATATCCTATTTCTTATTACTTAAAAGACACTAAGATCTACACTCTATCTGAGAATTGTGAGAGATAAAAAAAGTAACATATGTCAGGGATCAGATTTAGTTCCGTAGTTTAATATACATGAGCATTATAATGAAATTATAATGAAATTATTTAATTAAAACTGATCGAACTAATTGGTTATACATAATCAAACTATTTTAATGTAACTGATCAAATTATCGTATAAAATTATTCAGATATATATCAACAATAAATGAGCAAAACTATTTTAATGTACTACTCAAAACCATTTAAATTTCTTGGATTGTCATGTAAAAAATATATTTAGAAACCCAAATCCATTCCCTTATATACTTCTCTCGAAGAAGAAAAAATTCTTGAATGTACACGAATATAGAATGAAAAGTGTTCCTTCTCTTGTCTTTCCAAATCATTACCAATGTAAGGATGAGAGTTATCAAAATGGTATATTTAAATTTGTTTTGAGGTATTGAATCAAATTGTAGTGATAAAAAATATATCAAAGGAGAATCATCCCAAGATCTCTTTTACATAATATTTGAAAGTGATCTACTCAGAATATAAAAAAATACAAATTGCAATAATTTCATATAGAATTTTAAAGTATAATAAAATACTCTCAAGACCCTATAATTTTTTTACTAATTACTGAACACAATTTGACTATTATTATAATTTTGGAATCCTAAAACAAAAATGGGAAATACTTTTTTGAGCAATCCACAAGAAATGACTAAAATGGTCGTGTCTATTTTTGATCAAAAATTAACAACAAAACAAAACAATCTCTCCCCTCTTCGTCCTTAATCTTTCCTCTCCTGTGACCATCGAACTCTAAAGCTTCACCTCTAGAAGCAACCCCCACTTCACCTTAATAGCCAAATCCCTTAATTTTGACAACGACGAACCTAGCCACCCGCTGCCTATCACCACTACCGACGTTGGCGTCAGACCAACATCCTCTCGAGTCTGCCTCGCCACATGGGGTGAAGGAGGACATCTCGGAGCTTACCAAGACCATCTCCCGCCAGTTCCAAGGTTGTTACTAGAGCTGGTCCGCTCGATCTCGCCAGTGATGGACTCATCGGTCTCCGAAGCCAACCTCTCGTGTTTAACAGTCCTCACCGGCGCTCCTAACAACCTGGAGAAGGCAGCCTCGATGAGACTGAACATCACATCAGTGCTACGGAAGCTCTTTAAGAGACTGAGGCTTCTCGAAGAGGTTAGGTGATCACCGGCGGGGCAGTGGTTAGGGGAGAGAGATTGATTTTTCTTTACTTTTTGTATTTTTTGCTCAAAAATAAATTTGAGGGCATTTTAGTCATCTTCGATAAGGAGTTGGCCCTAAATATCTCTGATTCCAACTATAGGATCCCGAAATTATAATAATAATCAAATTAAGAGACTCGATTATTAATAAAACTATAAGATCCTCATAATCTATTTGATTGTAGCCAGAGGACCTATATGTAATTAATTATTCTAAGATCTTTTAGAGAAGGGAAGGATATAAATGAAAAAGCCAAAAAGGTGAGGTCGCGGTCAAGAAAACGCCATAAAAAAAAGTAGATGGAAATGGGCTCCAGCTGTTTGACATGTAAACAAATCTGTGGTGTGGATTCGAAAGAGTTCCAATCGTCATTTCATTATTATAATTATCTCTGATATTATTTGTGGGCCCACCACGGATCGCACAGATGGGTCGCTGCATTGACTTGTCCATGTTAAAACTGTTTTCATATGTTCACACTTGCGTCTTTTTTACTTTTTTTTTCAGCTTCAAATTTCACTATTGGACCATAAAGGTTTGTCCGACGGTGGCTGTGGATTTTGCTGATGTTTTTAAAAAATCGGTTTTACTGTGGATAAAATTGAAATTTGTTTAAAAAATTATTTGGATTATTAATTATTATATATTATTAAAAAAATACACGTAAGTACTTTGCGATTTAGTATTTTCTAAGATAAGATTGTGTGGTTTTTTGTCCAAATTAAGTCTGTATGGTTTGTTTTTTCGGACATTTATTCATGGGTAGTTCGGGTAGATGCCCAGCCACATGGACGTAAGCTGTGAGTAAGCCATATAAGATTAGAAGCTAAAAACTCATGACTTGGACTAAACAATCTAAAATCGGTCCAATCAAAATCTTCACTAAACTCATTGGGATCTATATATAGGATTATAACTAATAAAAAGCTAAGAGGGGAGAAATTGGTGTAAAAAAATATAAAGAAGTTGGAATCTATTTATAGATTTTCAAACAATTTTAGACCGTACAAAATTTTCAAAGAATTCTGGACTACACAAATTTTTTTGGGAAAAGTTTAAAATTGGTGTGGTTTGGCAAATTTTGCGTGATGATCATGTGGTCCTAAAATGACTCTTATGATCCTGTGGTTGGTTAAAAAATTTGCGACGTAGCCTCGGGACGGCTCCGAATCCAAAACCCACTCCGAGCCTTAATACGATGGTATTTTGCTGGTGACGAGGTGCGTAGTGGCTTCTGACGTGGGTATTAAAAAATTAAATTTTCAATCCCTATTTTTTATGGTTTTTCAAAAACCCCACCTATTAAATAAGTTGAAAACCCAACTTTTTAACTTACTTCTTCTTTCCATCTTTTTTCTCTCAAAGCCAAAAACCAACGCAGACAACTTCTTCTTTCACTCACTCCTTCTTCCCTCTCATTCCCTCTTCCCTTTCTTAACCAAAACACTACCACTACACCACGATTCCACTTCTGAGTGAGTCAACTCCCCCAGGTACTCTCTCTTTGTTTTTGTTGCTATTTTGTTTTAGGGTATTAGGATAATGATAATTTCGTGTTTATGGTTTAGTTTTCAATTTGTATATTTGTTTTTTTAGGGTTTAGGGTATGGGTGAAGAGCGTCTGAAGATTGTTCCATTTGTGGTAGATCTTGAGTTCAAGGTAATGGTGGAAGGATATATGTTGGGGGCAAATCACATTTGTTGGGGGCTGGGTTTAGGTTATTCAAGGCTGGATTAGGTTTAGAGGCTGTGCGTATATGGTTTAAGAAGGATAAAGTAGATAATAGAGATGATTAGGGTGCAAGAGATTACCCTATAACTCATATGTATGGTATTAAAGTTGGACTTCATCGAATGTCTCTTGAGGAGTTAAGTAGGTGGTTGGAAGGAAATATGATTAGGACAGAATTTCTTGATGACGTTGAAGGAGTAGAAGAAGCTATTTATAGTGAGGATAGCAAAGACGATGTTTATTTTCTTGGAGCACAGGCTGAGGCAGAGGTAAATCTAAGTTCTAATGTGGATGAATATGGAGACTTGATTAATGAAGAAGATGATGAGCCTGCTGTCAATAAGCATGTTGTCGAAGCTACTGTGGAGCCTCAAAATGCTGAAAAAGAAGAGACTTTTGCTTATCCTCCTATCAAAGAAGCATATGATGAGCCTGCTATCCAGGAAGCACCAAGAGCTCTTAAGCCTACTGTTGAAGATACTTCTGGTGTCGTGGATGAGGAACAACCCATTTATAGGGACACTCAGCTAGGAGAGGTGAGGGATAGTGATGATGATTTTGAGGATTATCCATGGTTTTTTGAAGAGTTGATACATGAGGGAAAGGTAATATTGATAAATAGTATAAAGTTTATGTTGTGTCAACAATTTAGGAGGACTTTGAAGGAATGGAACCTATCTAAAGGTTCTAATATCAAGTGGAAAAAGAATAATAGCTATGCAACAATTGCGATTTATAGACATGAGTGTGGGTTTAAGGTGCATGAGTCCTTCATAAATGAAAATGGGTCCTTTCAGATTAAGACTTTTGATCCTGACGATAATTATACAAGATCATAAAAAAATAGGTTAGTAAATGCAAGGTACGTTGCTGAGAAGTTTCTTCAAGAGATTTGCAACAATCCAACTTGGCCAGTGATTGATATGCAAAAATCAGTTCAAGACAAACTCAAGTATCAAGTTATTGTGTCTCAGTGTTATAGAGTTAAGCGAATTGCTCTTAATATCATCAATCGAGATGCAACAAAATAATACCACCACTTACAAGATTATACAGCTATTATCCTTGAGCAGGATGAAGGTAGTCGAGTGAAGATTGTAACTCATGATAGCTTACCAGGGTGGGATAAGGTTCAAGAAGAAGGTGCTTTGAATCCTACTTAGGTGCCTCGGCCACTTTTTCCCCAATTTCTATATATATATACATGTCTAATTTGCTGCATGGAAATGAGACCTTTTCTCAGGTCTATGGACCTTTATTGGGTTGGATGGCTATTTTCTCAAGGGTCCAATGGGTGGAAAGTTATTGTCTGTTGTGTGCAAAGATGGAAATGAAAGCATGTACCCTCTAGCAATTGGTGGATGGATGTGGAAGATAAGGCTTTTTGGGGTTGGTTTCTTCAGAATATAATCAATGACTTCGGCCATCCTAATGAAACACTGATGGTTTTCATGTTCGATAAGCAAAAGGTAATGTGCTTTATAGTGTTTACTGATATTTTATTATGGAAGTGTGAAGTTGAATAACCTGTTTTTACTTTTAAGGACTTAAAAAGGCTATGAATAGCCTTATGCTTGGTATTGAGTATAGAATTTGTGTCAAGCATCTATATGAGAACTTCAAGGGAACATTTAAAGGCCAGAAGTTTAAAGAGTTGCTGTGAAGTACTTCAACAATAGCAAGTAAGACCAGATTTATAACATATTTTGAAGAGATGAAGAAGCTGGTCCAAGGTGAAGAAGTTGTCCAATTCTTGATGCGAAATGATCCATGAAGCTGGTTGAGAAGTCACTTCAGCACTCACTGCAAAACAGATCTAGTCATCAATAACATTAGTGAATCATTCAACTCTTGTATTCGTGAAAGACGTGATTTACCTATTCTGTCAATGCTAGAGTGGCTTAGACGCAAGCTGATGAAGAGAATCTATGAAAGGAAGACCTTTATTAACAACTACAAGGGCTATCTTTGTCATGTCATTCGAAAGATATTATACCGCATTATAAAGGAGTTAGGTAACTGCTTTCCTAATCTTATTGGTGATCAAAAATTTGAAGTTGATTATGGTGGCCATACAATAGTCGTTGATATAAAGGCAATGACATATACATGTAGGATGTGGGAGCTTACTAACATACCATGCAAGCATGCTATAGCAGCTATATACTTTAACCGGTTGAACCCAAAATATTTGTTGACAAATATTACATGAGCTCGAATTTTAATGTGGTATATAGCCAATACATTGTGTCTTTGCTAAGTAAAGAAGAATGGCATGTGTCTGACAACCAAGATATCTATCCTCCTAATGTGAGAAAGCCCACTAGAAGGCCAAAACAGAAGAGAAGGACTGTTGATGATTAATGAGCTAGACCAAAGATATCTCGCACTAGAGGTATTTCCAAGTGCGATAATTGTGAGGTAGTAGGGAATAATGCACGAGGATGTAGGACAGCAATTACTAGAGAGACTTCATAGCAACGGAGATGATGTTCTAACGATATAAAGCAAAGTGCCTCTGTTGAGCCATCAACGAGTACCCCAAATCCCTCTACTAAGGCTTCTACCAGTGCAATAAAGAAGGTACCATGAACATTATTTTAATTTACTCAAATTACATAACCTTGTAGAAGATTTGATATTATTTTGATCATTTTTGTAGAAGAAGAGCAACAAGGCATAGAAGAAGAAGAAGGACCCAATATCCAGCCAACAATCTACCTTGTCTAGGATGTGAAGCGGGATAGCTAGCCAATAGTTCACTTTGATAACTTTTGGGCAGTATATCTTAGTTTCTTTGCTGTAAATTTTAGAGTGAATAAACTATGAATTGTCACTCTTGGATCAGATATAACTTTTGTGTTGATGTTTGGCTGTAACCTTTGCACTTTTAAATATCTCAAGTTTGGTGTTCGGATGTATCCTTTGTGCTTTTGGATATCTTAAGTTTTGTGTTCGGATGTAACCTTTGCACCTTTTGGATATCTTAAGTTTGATGTTCAGATGTAACATTGGTTGGATGTTTACTGATGATGATAGTTTGTTAAGCGAAAATTTTTAACTTTTGCACATTTCAAATATTTGCTTGCATTGCTTTTGATTTGATTACATAGATCCATTATGCAGAAGCCATACACCAATTACAATAACAAACAAAAAACAATAACTATTTCACTTAACAAGTGAACGATTTTTTTCTACAATTTCAACTTTTAGCAAGCTACATATTTATTCACTCTTCTTTAGTTCCAATACCAAAGCTCTAGCATCATCTTCGACGATTGTCATATTGGCTTCTAAATCATGAACTTGTGAGTTGAGCGCGATGATACTCACTTTTTTCTGCTTAATTGACGTCAACAGAGATGGCAATAACTCGGAACCCCACTTGCAAGTAGGCGGATTAACCCACATGAAAAAATTACACCTTTTTTCACCGAACTCACCACCATATCCATAAAATTGACGACTAACATTTCTCGCTATTTGAGCCATTTGCAATGCCGACTCAACACCACATCTATAGTACGTCATCTTACCATTTGGAGAATCCATCTACGACAACTATAAGCTGCGTGTGAAGTGAAGGTCGGAGTGCTTACCCAAGCTTTCCAAGGTGAGGCCCGAGTTAAGAATGACAGAGAGCAAGGAGATGGAGCTAGAGAGGAGAGGGATACAGCTCGAAGAGGGAGCCCGAAGAGGAGAAAGATGCAGCAAGGAGATGGAGCTAGAGAGGAATGGCAATAACTCAGAGAGGGAGCCCAAAAAGGAGAGGGATGAGCTCGGGAAAAGAAATGGAGAGAGAGGGTAATGGGGAGGGGAAGGAAAAGAGAAGAAGTTGATTAGGCTTAAGATTTTGGGATTTATTTGTTATTTAATAAGTAGGATTGTTTAAAAACTATAAAAAATTGGGATTGAAAATGTAATTTTTTAAAAACCACTTCAGAAACCACTATGCATGCCTCGTCAGCAGCAAAACGGCGTCGTATTTAGACTCAGAGTGGTTTTTGGGTTCGGAGCCGTCCCGAGACTACATTGCAAATTTTTTAACCAACCACAGGATCATGAGAGTCGTTTTAGGACCACAGGATCATCACGCGAAATTCGTCAAACCACATGTACAAATTTTAAAATTTTCCCAATTTTTTTAACTTGAAAGGTTATATTATTTGGATACAAAAATTTTTAAAAAATATCTAAAATGTTAAAAAAAATTGTTCAAACAGAAAGGCATAAAATGGTTTAGATAATTTTTAGAGTTTTTTTAATTTTTCTAAATTTTTTCTTTTTTTTTCGAATTTTAAATTTTTTTCATAAAAAATTATTGCTCGGTGCTGCATAATCAGAATGGACCACATCTGTCCGGGTCAAAGGGGCGGGGACCCCTGCTGCGTGTGCTCTAACCGCAGCGGTTCCTAAATCAATTTCCAAAATTGACCAATCGTTTAAATACTATAATAATATATATGTTGTGAAACTTAGAGAATAACACAAATTTAGAGAATTTTTAGGTTTAAAACTTTTCAAATATAATCAAGGTATGAAATTTTATATTGAAAAAATATAGAAAAATGACGTGTATATATATATGTTTTGAATCATACTTATCCAATAATATAAAATTTTTATTTTTGTGAATCAAATTTTTGATGATTATGATTAAGGTGAACATGACTCAAACCCAAACAAATTCGAATCATAATTTTTCAATTTGAATTGTGAATTTTTTTATTTGCATTTAATTTGTCTTAAAAATTCAGAATATGAATACAACTTGTCTACCTTGCCGTATCCTTGTTACAGAAAGGTATTCCAAGTGATATGACTATGATGCCTGCATTGCCGGCTTATGATGATGCAATAATGGTTGATCTGGAGCCTGTGAAATTTTTGGCATCTCGCCAAATTGCTCGCGGAAGTGAGTTGGTGAAACAAATCTTGACTATTTGGGGCAATTTGTCGCATGAGGAAGGTACTTGGGGAGATGTTGCTGAGATTCAAAGGTAATATCTTGCGTTTGTCATTGGTACACCTTGAGGACAAGGTTGTGCTTGTTGGCGAGGGCTGTTATGCGAAGGGTCTACAATAGAAATAAGGAGAACTGTTGGTACTATTGAGAATACCAGCTAGGGTATAAATAAGGGTAGATGGGAAACTGTGGAACCATTCTGGAATATTGTAAGCACTTTACTCTTTCTATCTCTTTGACGCAAGTAACTTTTTTTTTTTTTTCAAAACCCTGGCATTCTTCTCTCAATTTCTCGTTCTTGATCTTCAAGATCACAACAAAAAACACATACTGTAACCATGTTTTAGCGAGCCCAGTAAGCGATTCTTTTTTAGAGTATTACTTATGTTCATAATATAGAGACAAGGTCAATTTATGGTCTATGTAATCTGATCGGATCAAGATGCCGGATTAACATTGCCATTCACGAGGGGAAAGTGGTCCTTAGTTGCAATCCGACATATATGGGTAGATTGTCGGCTGTAATCAATGCGCCGGTCCGTTCACTTCCCCTTGAACTATAATTTATCACCTCTTTTTTTGTTTGCCGTAACTGATATAAGAATTATATTTTATTCATCATTAAAAATAAAGGTATGCAACACGAGAGATGTTGGGGTATTTATAATTCCTCGCTAAATTCAAAATACCTTCATCATTAAATATGAAGGTATGCAACACGAGAGACGTTGGGGTATTTATAATTCCCTCGCTAAATTTAAAATACCTTCATCATTAAATATGAAGGTATGCAACACGAGAAAGATTCTATTTAGATAGACTTAACATATAATAAATAATGTGAAAGGTAAAGCTCAATCCTACACCATATTAACACCACTTTTGTAGTTAGACCTGGCAAAGAATTTAATCTAATTCGTAATTCGATTAATTAATAATTCGATTCAAAATTTGTATATAATTAGATTCGTTAATAATTCAATTCGAATTCGTAATAGTACAAATTGAATTCGATTTAAGATTTTTATAAATCGTCAAACGGGCAAATTTAATTTGAATTCGATTCGAGTTAAATTCGTATTGAATTTGATTAAAATTTGTATATAATATATATATATATATATATATATATATATATCACTGTAAAAAAAATCTCAAACTCAATTATTTACTAAATCTTAAAACCCTAAACTCTAAACCATAAAATCTTGAAACTCTAACTCAATTATTTATTAAATCATAATCTTTAAACTTCAAATCTTAAGTCCTAAAATTCTAAACTTAATTATATACTGAACCGTAAATTTTTAAACCCTAAATCGTAAATCATAAAACCCTTAAACTCTAATCGTAGACAACTTATTTTAGCGTATTAAGTGCAAACTCAAACTTTAGTTTATTTTTTTCTCAAAAAATGTATAACATTTATTCTTTATTTTTAAATTATAATTAAATATTTAATATTTAAGAACTAATTCAAATTCGATTCGGATTCAATTCAAATTCGAAAGTTTATAATTCGTATTCAATTCGTCCTTGGACAAATCAAATATGGTCTAATATTTGATAATTTGAATTCGAACCAATTTAATTCGAATTCATTCGAATTCGAACCGTGGTTAGGTCTACTCGTAGCACCATTCCTGGAATGATCTATCCAAAGTGATCCCCAAAATAAATAATTAAATTCTCACATATCTACATCAATGCGCCCGGGGAGGTGAATGATATTTTATTCATCATTAAAAATGAAGGTATGCGACACGAGAGACGTTGGGGTATCTATAATTCCCTCGCTAAACTCAAAATATGATAATGGTTCTTATTGATAGGGACTCTACGATATTCTGGAAAGATTCTCTTTAGTAGACTTTACATATAATACATAATGTGAGAAGTAGAGCTCAAACCTACACCAATATTAACACCACTCGTAGCACCATCCTAGCGATCCCCAAAATAAATAATTAAATTCTCACTTATTTACATCAACGTAGCTCAGCTTGTTTAACTTTTTACTCATACTCATATCTTTACCTCAATTCATCATTAACCAGTAAAGAATAATATCTCTCTCATCTATATCATCAATCCAATTTATTTTATTTTTTATCCATATATTATCTAAAATTATTTGTAAATATGTAAACTTTCAAAAATAAAATAGTTTAACTTGGAAGACTAAAAAACTTTAATTAAAAATAAATCGAGTTCCATAAAGAATATGAAATGATAGACATTTAATTTTGGTGTGAAAATATTTTAATATTTAAAATTTATTTATAGCTTGTAGAAAATAACTATTTAAAAATTATTTATCTTTTAAAATGATAAATAATTTTAATTTTTTTCAACCCAAATTATATCTTTAAAAAATTAATTTGGACAAATAATATTGTACAAAGTGTACGAAGTAGATTGAAAGAAGAAAAAAAGGCCCTACATAGGCGGCCAACCAGGGATGGCTGACCATCCCGGGCTACCGTCCTCAAAATTATTTTTTTCTGTCGCATGCGCTCCATTCTTGCACATCCCTGGGATGTGGATGCGGGACGTCTACGTGGAAGAAAAATAGAGAGAAAGAAATCTCCTAAACACTCTTCTCTTTTTTACAAAGTTTTTATGTCAATATTGATATGTATGAATCTTTTGTTGAATATGTGTCAGATATTTTTGCTTATCTTGAGAAGTCTCCAAAACACTCTTCTCTTTTTTTGAGCAATTCTGAGATCAAAGAATAAAGCAGTTACAAGGATTGAGGCAATTTTTTTTGGGGGAACGGAAGCCGAGGTCGCGGATACCAACGAGATACAAATTTTTCTCACCGATAGTGGCAATGGATAGCAAGAAGAAGGAATGAGAGTCATCGTCGGCTAGATGTAGCTCTACGACACTACCTTCTTAGAGCGGGGTTAGTGAGGCTACTTCTCCATCTACTGGAGATGGCATCAAACGGTCCACTAGTTTCTCACCTTCGAGATCCAAGGTCAGTCCCTCTTTCTCTCTTACTCTCTCCTCCTAGATCTATTATGAGCTAACACATGTCAATATTGATATACCAAATATGTCAGTATGACACACAAAATATTGAAGAATAATATATGCCAACGTGATCCACTATTTATTTTGCACCGTTTAAAATTGGACCTCACATTGAACCCAATCCTGAATAGTCGACTAAAACCATGGTCATCAAGCAATTCAATTAAATAATATTGTTATCTAATTTAATTTTTTTCTAAACATAATGCTACTATTCATAATTTATTACAAAAATAGTTCCTAAAAAATTAATTACAAAATAAGTGTCTCCAATATTTTTATTCCATACCATTTAAAATTGGGCCTCATTCCTAACCCAATCTAAGAGCTTTCTCATGAATAGTCGACTAGAACCATGGTCATGAAGATATTCAATTAAATAACATTGTTATCTAATTTGGTTTTTAAAAAAATGCTAATGTTTATGGTTAATTATAAAAATGGCATACTAAAAAAATTAATTACAAAATAGGTTTTAACATAATACACTAAGATAATTTATTTGTGACTTGAACTAAGTCATAAAAAAATTATTCGTGACTATTAAGCCATAACAAAAATTTTCGGAACCAAGTCGTAAAAATATTTCTAGAACCAAGTCATAAGATTTTTTTTTGCTAATTATTATTAAAGATCAAAAAGATGTTGTGAACATAGTTCATACCATTGTCAACATATTTGAACCATATAGGACATATAGTTAGAAATAACTGTAGAAAAGATGACATGTAATGAATACAACTCAATGTTTGTTGAAGAAAGTTAATCATTGAGCTATAATAATTATTATGGCAATGGTTCATCCACACAGATGAATGTCGGTGGAGTTGATTCAATAATTGATTGGGTTGAGAATGAACTGAGTAAATTATATGACCACCTAACAAAGGTTATACCTCAGTGCTTCAATATTTAGTCTGTATCTGATCGTCCGTCCTTTTTTACGAAGCACTGTCGCCTATTTAAGAAATCAGCACCTCGATGCACGTATCATTCATATCAAAGCACATCTCAGACTTTCACTCAAAAAAAAAAAAAAAAACATCTCAGACAATGGGATCCAAAGTGGCAAATTACAAAAAACAGCCTCACGCATTGTGCATCCCATTCCCAGCTCAGGGCCATGTGAGCCCGATGCTCAAGCTGGCCAAGCTCCTCCACTCCAACGGCGGCTTCCACATAACATTCGTCAACACGGAGTTCAACCAACGGCGGCTCCTCAAGTCCATGGGCCCCAACTCCCTCGACGGCCTCCCGGACTTCAAGTTCGAGACCATCCCAGATGGGCTCCCTCCCTCCGACGCCGACGCCACCCAGGACATCGTTAAACTGTGCGAGTTAACCCCAAAGCATTGTGTTCGACCCTTTGCGGAGCTCGTTAAGAGGGTCAATTCCTCAGGGGATGCTCCTCCGGTGACCTGCATCGTCTCCGATGCTTGCATGAGCTTCACTCTGGACGCGGCCGAGGAGCTTGGGATCCCTGAGGTGGTGTTTTGGACGCCAAGCGCTTGTGGCGTTCTGGGATACGCTCACTGCCCTAGTGTAATAGAAAAGGGTCTTATCCCACTTAAAGGTGCGTACGTCATTATGTCAAATAGATATATTACTGGTTCATCTCGAATTTAGTTTAATTATTCTAGTTATTTCTGGATACATATAAATAATAAAATAGTATTATACCAAAATAGAGAATGAACAGATGTTACTAATTTATTATATGCTATTAATTCTTGTCACCGAACTTTTTAGCCATTAATCCCTAATGTATATTTAGTAACCTATTGATTAACGTTTTTTTAAGTAGACCCCTAATTATGACTGTTAGATCCGGAAATTAATAATATCCTTTCGAGGGTTAAAATAGATATTTGCCCTGTGAAGAGTGACCCTCACAAATATTTGCCCTGTGAAGAGTGACCCTTGCAAATATTTGCCCTGTCGAGAGTGACTTGTCCGATAAAGTTTACCCTCCTTGGAGTGACACCCGCAAATATTTG
>SOPF01028033.1:14477-71341 GCA_012979155.1 Hypericum perforatum | reverse complement strand
ATTTTTCATAATGCTAACAACTACGACTTTATATAATAATAAAAATTATTAAAAACACATTTAAATTTTTTAAATAAATTTATGCAATGATACATTGAAAACGATTTTAAATACGTTTATTACACAAATTTATTTGTATTAAAATATTAAACTTTTAAAATAAAATAATTTTCCAACAAATCTCAATATTATATTAAAATGTGTTGATTTTGTGTCTATCACAAAATTCTTCGGGTAGACGCACAATACAAAAATTCTAACAAGTTTGTGGCATAATCAATACACTATAAGATTCTGAAACATACGGTGTAACCAAATATACAAGAAAGGTTATATAGTTTATTAGAGAATAATTTTTTTTATGTTGTTGTCAAGAAAATTTCTTACTTCGAGGAATACTAAGATTAGATAACTCGCTGCCGACGAGCTTTTGAAGTATACTCGTAGATACGGATGGCGATGGGTAGGGTCGGGTAGGGTATTGGTACGACCCTATCCATATCCTAGTTTAAAAAGTCGGACTCATACCCTACCCTAGATCCTTAAGATTTTTCATTACTAGATTCATACCCTTACCCTTAGGGTCCGTAGGGTCTATAGGATCTTACAGAGTCCGACTCTCGAATTAAATATAATATATTTTTTAGTATAAAATTTAACTAAATCATAATGAATATTTTAAAATTTATTAAGAAATATATTATATTTTATAAATAATAATAATAATAATAATAATAAGTCTAATTAGAGTTTAATTATTATTTAGTTAGGGTCTAGTTAGCGATAAGGTCTAAATTAGGATAAAAGGGTAAGGGTAGGGTAAAAATTCATAGATTCATACCCCACCCTCGACCATATCTTTAAATATACACCCATACCCATACCCTACCCTAGACCCAGTCAAAATCAACAAACCCTCGACCCACGGGGTAAGGGTAGGGTCCGACTCGTAGGGTATGAGCATTTCTGCCATCCCTACTCGTAGATGGTGTGCGATGCCACCTTTTTTTTTCGTTTTGTGGTTCGGGATATCTCCCTACATTGAGACTTCGGGTTCTCGCAATAATAACGCTGGACGCTTTTTTTCCTTGTTATCCATTTTTTTTCACTGGGTTTTTGGAAAACACGAATTTTGACCGAGGATGCGACACCAACCTCGTACACATTGGTATATGGGGGTACTGAGGTGTGTGTTTCCTCTTGGCTGCTTGTATTGTGGATCTGCTCGAGTCTAGGGGGTTATGCATGTTAGTGGATGTCCATTTTGGCTAAACAGACCGTGTTAGCTTGAGGTTAGATATTATAAGTGTGTGAAGGCCCTTGTGGTCTATTGGTTGGAGATTGCCCCATTTTGACTATCTAGACTTTGTTAGCTTGAGGTTAAACTTAGGAGTGTGAGTGCCCTTATGGTCCATTGGTTGAAGTCTGCCTTTTTTTTACTATAGAGATTTATGGATTAGCTTTATATTATGTATAATATATCATTTGGCTAGCTACGTGCATTTAGCTAATAGCGAAATTTTGGTGCTATAATTTATATTTTGCAATTTTCTCTTCCTTTCGTAATGAAATTTGATAATACTTATTGCCAAAAAGGGTTTAGCGTATCAAGCCAAGCGATGAAGCATCAGAGTTTAGGAATTCACAAGAATATTCCAGGGTTTTTTTTTCCAAAATAAGAATATCTGGGACCATACATTTACAAAATAAAAAATGAATTCTGAAGATCATTAAAAGTCAAGATTTGAAATTCTCGTGAAAAAATTAAAACAAGTCAAATTCCAGTGACTAAACTGGAATTAGACGCGAAGACCCGAAACTAACAAAATCCATACACGGCCTCCTCGCCACCACCCCCGCCGCCGACCCGCCACAAACATAAACCTAAAACCCCCCAATCGAGTAACCGCTTTTCCTCAAAAAAAAAACAAGCGAGTAACCGCCGCTCCCCCGGCCGATCCTGGACCGTCCGATCAGAATCAAATGGACGCGCTGTTCCAAGCGATCAACGTGCGGGAGCTCCTCTCCTCCTCCTCGGCGGACCCCACCGACCCCACCACACCACTCTCCGCGCCGGATCTCCGCCTCCTGATATCTCGGCTCGAGTCCCACTCCCTCCAGATAAAGTCGAGGGTCCGGTCCTACCTCCTCGCCCACCGCGACGACTTCTCCTCCCTCTTCTCCCTCTGTGACGATTCCGTCTCGTCCTCCGACCAGATCAACCGCTCCCTCTCCGATCTCCTCTGCTTCCTAACGGAGTCCCCAGTGGATGCGGAGATCCGCGAGGTGCTGGACGAGGTCAGGGAGAGGACGCGAGAGGCGAGGGAGAAGCGGGAGGCGCTGGAGATCGTGAGGGCGGTTTTGGAGATCGGGGAGCGGTTGGGCGGGGTTAGGGACGGGATTCGGACGGGAAACCTGAGGTTTGCGGCGGAGGAGGTAAGGGATTTGAAGGAGGCGGTTAGGGTTCGGGATAGGGAGGAGGAGGCGGATGAAGAGGAGGCAGATGAGGATGGGGAGCCTGTTATTTACGGGGTGTTGAAGAAGGAGTGGCTTGGTTGCTTTGAAGAGGTACGAAACATTGGAACTTTAGGATGGATAGCGTAGTGTAGGGCTTTTGCTTTTTGTGTGGTTTTTTGAGTTGTGATTGGTGACGTTTATTCGGGTTAGGAATTGGAATTGGGTGTGTAGATTCAAGAGGTGCTTGTTAGGTTCGTGGGAAGTGCGGTGCTGTTTGAGCCAGAGGCTAGAAGAGTTCAGGTCAAGTACCGGCCTAGCAGTGACCAAATTGATCTTCGTACTGTCCTGGAGGCAATGGATGTGAGTCTTTCTCTTACTTTGTTGGCTTTGGTGTATAATGCTTATATCAATGTAGACCATTGATGTTTCATGATTCATCAATGTTTGGTTACTTTCTTGGGGTCTTCATGTAGGTGGTTGGAGTCCTGGATTATGGCCTTGCGAAAGTTTCTGACCAGATGATTAAGTTTGTCATTGCTCCTGCTATCAGTTTTGGATCACATGTCTCGGTTGTGGAAGAAGTAAAAGAAACTTCCGCAGAAATGGTTGAGGCATCATTGACAGTGGTATCATCACCAGAGAGGAAGGTAATGTCCTTCCGCACTTTGTATCTTGCTTTCAGCCTGGGATTGTCTTATTAGCGATGTAGTTCGAACCAACTGTTGCTTAAAGCTAGTGTTCGAAGAGTGAGAGTTATCATCATTTGATAGCTAGGAAGAATGCACCCATGTGCATGTGCATTTGATTTTGATTCGAAGTTCAATATTACTACCTGAATTCAATAACTGGAAATTTTCCCAGAGAGAGGCTCTTTGGATCTGATAGATTGACCTGATCAAGGCCTTAGAAAATGTTGCTTATTGGCCAATATGCAACGTGCTGCTCAAACTTTCTCTTCTGCTGTCATCAGATTCAAGACGTGGATGGTGAGTCAATGTACCAGGGAATCATTCAAGTCATAAAGTTCATCTCGAAATGTTTATGCTTTCAAAATGGCTCATGGATAAGGTGTTTTGGAAGATTAACATGGCCGCGAATATCTGAGCTCATCATTTCAAACTTTCTTTCAAAGGTTATTACCTTCCTTCAGCTATGCTGCAACTCTCTGTTCATCAGATTATAATCCAAAGTGATGATACATAATATATGATAGTGTGATACTTCAGTGCCATTCTGGTGCCCAATTCAAGCTCGATATCGGTGTATTAAATTAAGGTCTTAAGTAATTCAAATATGTTTAATTTTCTTGGCAACATCTTATTAGTGGACTTTTGCATGAAGGAAACCTGCAAATGTGCTTCTTGTTTTCATAAAAAGTGAAGTGTGTTAGCCCCCACAGAAGCTTTTCATGTTTGTCCATGTTATGGTAAAACTATTTTGGTGAAGTATGTCTCCGTGGTGAATTTTACATTGACATCCAATTGAATTCATGCATCGATGATGTGTTGTGCATGTTCCATCCCTTGCAACTATGAATAAATGATGTATTTTTTTCTTTTCAGTCTGTCCCCGAAGATGCATCAAAGCTTATTGAGTTTCAGAAGATAATCAAACGGACAACTGAGTTTGAGATGGCCTTAAAGGAAATGAACTTTCTTTCGGCATTTGATGAGACAGAAATGAAGTTGAGCACTTATGCTGAGATTGTTGAGGTTCATTTTGGCTCTAGAAAGAAAATTGAAATATTGGCCAAGACGAGAAATTTGCTTCTGCAGTGTGATTTTGTCACCCCTCGAGTATGCACTCCTACCTAGCGTGTATAATTAGTTTTTGTTTCAACAGTTGGAATCTAATTTGAACTTTAGCAGGAGTACAAATCAGAAGCTCATTTGCTGAAGAATGACAAAATGGATATGGCGTCATCTAAAACTGTCGTCGACTTACTATTTCTGGGAGAGACATGTGTGGTGTCGGAAGCAGCTTCCCAGTTAATGGAGTTGGTGCATCAGACACTCAAGGTAATGGATTGAAAGAATGAAATAATTTCTACCATAGAATAGTCAAAATGCATATGATACTTGTAAAGTGTGGGAGAAAAAGAGATCATCGAGTTTCACTTATCAAAGAAAAGAGAGCATAGAGTTTTTCTAGGGCAACTTCATGCGCATGATGTACAGTTCTTGATTCCCATATCAGAGATATGCTATTTCATCTTTTTGTGGCATTTCACAATTTTAATGTGATACATTGTATATATACTGTCTGAAACGTTTAAGTAGTTTGATTGGTACTGTTTATATCAACAAAGTGCATATTCTTTTCCGACACACATCCTCAAAGAATTCCAAGGTTAAACGTGCATGTCTGGGAGTAGGATCAGGATGAATAACCTCTTGGGAAGTTTCCCAGGGTGTTTGCGGGTTAGGACAAAACACGTTGAAAAAGACCTGTGTTGATAAGTTGAGCCAGTCTGTCAAATCACAGGGCATTACGTTTACTATATGCCCAAATTCTAGTGATTTATAATTGTTAATGAGTGATTGTGAAAATACTTTTTATTGGATTTGAAGTCAACTTAGTGCACTTTACCTTGTGAATCATATTGAGATGTATAGATTGATTTTACTGGCTGAAATTTTTTATCCGCCTATATAGTGTTGGTTTGGAGTTTGTCTCTCAGTGAGTTAGCAAGTTTCTAGATGACAAGGTCCTTGAAAGTATATTAAGCATTGTATTTATGTTTATAATCGTTAGCAATTTGTTTAGGATGCTTGCTTGTCGTCACCAAGAGTTGCAGTGGAATTCTACCATGCTGCTAGGGATGCTATGCTACTGTACGAGGCTATTATCCCTGTCAAGGTTAGTTCATTCAGATTTTAAAAGACCACATCTTTTTATGGGATTATTGGCTGGCTTGTTAGCACTCCGCTGCTGGTTCATTTCATTGAAAGGAGCACTCAACTCTAGCTAATGTATTCAAATTAGAGGGAATTAAACATATTTAAATGTATTGATTGTGTGCGTGCTAGTATGAAGAACTTTCATCATTCTTGCATCAGTGTCTGGGGCAAATCATCTTTTAAGCTTCATGTCCCCTCATTGGTCACGTTGTGGCCAATAATATGTGAAGTATTCTTTTTGTTTCTTCTTTGATTTAGAAGATCTTTCTCATCAAGTACTATCTCGCTGCTATGATTGTGTTTAGTGTTTCTTACTGTAATTTAATAACTGTCTTCAACTTATTACTTTTTTCTGCGCCAAGTTTTATCAGTATGTTTAAATATGAAGCTAAAAGTATTTCTTCTTCACCATGCTATAAACATGTAATTTTGGCATGTGAAGCTAGAGAGGCAGCTTAATGCAATCAACCAGGCTGCAGTTCTAATGCACAACGACTGCCTTTATCTGTCCCAGGAGATACTTGGCCTGGCATTTGAGGTATGCATTAGTGATCGCTACGCTTTCTTTAATTTTGAATAAGTTTTGTTTTTGTCTGGAGCCTCAATTCTTCATCAGACTACCCCCTGTGTACTTGCACTCGCACCTACAATACCATTTCGCATCCCAAGCATCTATATGAACCCTCGATCGCTTGCAAACTTTCTGTACAATGAAAGACTTTCGTTGCTGATAGTCGAAACGTAGGACATACAGATCTATGGATGAATTCAGCACAAGTTAAGCTCACCTTTCAATGGTTGTTTCAGTATCGTGCAAACTTTCCAGTTTCCATCAAAGAGCATGCTGTGTTCGTTGATATTGCTCCTCGATTTAAAATGATGGCAGAGGAGGTACTTGAGAGGCAAATTCGGCTAGTCATCTTCAATCTGAAAGAGGTAAACTGATTAAAACACAGCAACCAAACTTCTGGAAATGGTCAGCATTTGTATGTGTATATTTACCAAAATGAAAAGGTATTTTTTTCAGGCTATAGATGGTGCTGATGGTTTTGAAAACACTCATCAAATACAACAGTATGAATCTGCAAAGTTTAGCATAGATCAGGTTTGTACTGTTTCCCGGTGGGAATTATTGTTCCATCTTCTGTATTTTTGGCCTGACAGGGGTTGATAATTTGCCGCAGGTTGTTTTTATTCTTGAGAAAGTACATCTTATATGGGAACCACTCTTGCTTTCTTCTACCTACAAGAAAAGCTTGTGCACAGTTTTAGAATCAGTTTTCTGTAGAATTACAGTAGATATCCTTCTTCTAGATGATATGGCGGCTGAGGAGACTTTGCAGGTATGTACAACTAGCTTCATTCTGTTGTTGATAATAAATTTTCTAGATGTTTCTTTGGTCAGAGTGCAGCTTTCTTTAAACCACTTTACTTTTTAATGTTGAAAAAAGCTTTTTATTTTGTTTTCAGCTCCAAAGATTGATCCATTTATTGCTGGAAAATCTATCATCTTTAATGGAATCTCTAAATGCTGTGGGGAAGGACAAGCCAGAAGATCACACCAGAAGTTCTCTCGACTATTCCATACCATCTTTGCGTAAAATACGAAAACTTGCAGGTATGTTTCAAACCAGGCTCGAAGTATCCAGCGATTTCGTAAACCAAATTATTTATTGGGTTATTATCATTTATCCAATTTGCAGAGCTTTTGGACATGCCCCTAAGGTCCATCACTGCAGCCTGGGAAAATGGGGACCTCCTAAGGTCTGGCTTTGCACCATCTGAGGTACAGGAATTCTGAGCTTCCATTGTTTGAGCGGCTTTCTATTTTTTTTCTTTTCCCTTTCTGTTTCTGTACGCGTTTTCCACAGCCTCCTTACTGAAATAAATTGGACATTTTTTGCTCTTGCAGGTGAAAGATTTAGTCAAAGCAATTTTCACCGATTCGCCTTTGCGGAAAGAGTGTTTATGGAGAATAGATAATCTAAGCTTATAGAAGAGCTGTGGTAGTTTGATTCCAACTCCTAGCTAGAGCAGATAGGAAAGAAGACTCGTGGGAGGATAACCGCCTTTTGCTCACAATGAATCACTCTGAATGCTCATCCACGGAGAGATCCTAGATTGCCAATGTGACTTCTGTATATTCGTTCTGATGAAGGTGCTTCTGGATAATACTTGTACATTCCCTTTTAATTTTATGGATCTTTCATGAAGAGTAACATATCCAATTTTGAAGTTGATTGGAAAAGACGTAAAGAGACTAGATCAAAATTGATGACGTTTTTAATTTTTATGCATAATAACTTGGGATTCCCAAATCCTGGAGATGGGCAAGATGAGATGGACTAATGATGAGCTCCTGTTAGGGCTCGTCCGTTGCAATAGAACTTTTTGCAGTCCGCAAATGATACACGATGTTGACCGTGAGGCTGCACGAAGACTTTCGCATTCTAAGGGGGACACCAGCACCCACATTAAGACATAAAACCCCAATTCTATCCCAATCCCAGTACATCGCTTGCAAAATCAAAATTTGGTTTTAATCTCTGTTCTATCTCTCTTTAACTTGATGATTTAGTTTTCATCCTTGGATTCAGTTTTCATCCTTGGCACTATCATCATCTCCCATCAATTCGTCCAAGGAGAACTCGTCCTCTTCGATAATCTCCCCATCTTTTCCATCCCACGGTTCGGTCTTCACTACTTCCGGTGCGCCGCTTAATGGTAGGTTTCCCTTTCCACCAAGTCCAGCTTGCTTGACAAACTCTCTGAACTGTGCAATATCCGCATTAGTTTCATTTCGCTAAGAACCACGTACTTGCGAGGTAAAGGAGAAGAGAACTTGCCTAATGTGTTCGAGCTCGTATGCACTTTTTAGTGGGGCATATACTCCTTTCTTGAGGTTCAAGGCCACCATAGCAGGATAACCATATCCACCGACACCAACACGCATCTCAAGATCTGGCTGCTTACCTGCGGCCACCCAGACGAAGCTGCAAAATCATTCGTAGATTTTAGTCAATAGTCAAAGTGCGAATCATCAATCTTGAGAAGAAACAATTGCAACTGGGGTCATTGTTTGCTTGCCTGTATGGACTCCTCTTGAACTTGTCTGCAACTGATAGCAGCTGTTCAAGATACTTGTTCCTTCCTTCTGCCTTGGAGTCCAAGATGTCTGGCAAGAAAGATACGAAGCAGATAGCAGCTGAACTGCACTTCTCTTGCATCACATCCTATACACATCATACACCAAATTTAGTTTGACATCACGCTTTGTTTTGTCCAAGCGATTTCACTCTTGGCACAATAAATCGACATGATTTGGTCTTTTTCCTGACAACGAAGGGCTTACAGGGCCAGTGAGCTCGGACACTTCTGCTGGTCCGACATTTGTTTCCAGCTGCTCCAGAGCAAATGACTCAATTGCAGAGGCTGTTCTCGCACCCTCGTAAGGAGTTGGGGCGTCTTTATCAGCACCAAATACCAAAATGGTAGGGAATCCTTGCACATTAAATCTGCTCGCAAGAGACTGAACAACGAACCACAAAAGGCTCATGTCAATGAGCAAAAAACTGGTATTGTATAGTGAGAACATTTTTATAGCCCAAAGATCAAATAATATCCACAGAGAACTTGTAAGAACTAGTTGTTGAATCAAAGTCTTGGAAAACCTTTAGCAACCTACTTGAACAAGTTGAACAACTGACATAATCAGTTTACAGAGACATAGTGGTGTATTCATATGAGCTATTGAGCCATTTTTGGTGTCAACTGAAAATTGGAGAAGCAATCCAATTTCCTAGATGGTTCTTTTTGGGTGGGGAGTCGGATTAGATAGCAGTTGCACATTCTGCAAATTAGAATTAAAGGGAAAAGAAGACACCAAGCAGGCAGATGATTTTCAACATTAAGCATGTGCTAGGCTGCAAAAAGAATTAGGATTTCATTTCAATTATAAATCCACAAGGATTTCATTTGTGAATTCATTTACAAATGAATCCCTAAAGCTTACCGATTCATTTGCAATGGTGTCTTTTGTTCAGTTGTCCATGGGAATCATTTTTAAATTCTACCTACTTTATGGGACTCAATCTAGTTGTAATGAAAATTCATACAGCTTAAAAAGTGAGGTTCGTAATTCCACAATTTAAACCAACCACACATGAGCTTGTGGAATTTGCAAATGACCTCGACATATGAAATGAAATCCTTGCCTGACCGAACTTGGCCGAAGAGTATTAAAGAGGAACAATAAAACTCTCAGCAAGTAACGCGATTCAGAATGATATAGAAAGCCGTAGAACTCATACCTTCTCAGCGTCGCAATCTACGTGACCCAAATTCACCTTTCCCTTCAAATTGTTAGCTGCTTTCTTCCAGTCAGGAGCCAGCTTTTTACAGTGTCCACACCTTCAAAAGTTAGAAAGGGCCCTTAGCCTCCATAGTCTGGAACTTTAAAGTAGTGGTACAATCTCTAAGAAAACTCTAGCAGATAACGCATGTCTGCTTGAAAGTTGGAAAATATCCAAGTTGGAAGATATCCTCACTTCTTAAGTCTTGTCCAACATGGTTATGATAATACACAGCAACATAATTGAATTCCATAAAAACTACTCCATTCAATCACCAATAGATCAAAAGTAAGATACACTTACCAAGGAGCAAAGAATTCCACAATCCAAAGTCCCTTGCTTTTTAACACCAATTCATCAAAATTTCGGGAATTGAGTTCTACAGAAGCATTAGATTCATCCGATGGTTTCTCGGTGGACCCTCCAGATGATTTTCCATCCAAACGATCCTTCAAAAGTGACTTTATCTGCAAAAGAAGCAAATGGTTAAACTCAAATAATGTAGAGAAGCACTAAATAAAGACAGAGGACAGTGACAAGGAATTTTCTAATCAAGAAAATAAAGCCAAACCTCCTTGATTGCAAAATTCGCAATGGGTTTAACATCTCTAGCTCCTTCATAATCCACCGGAGCCTTGCCCGGGACAAACACCTTTATCGTTGGGAAACCCCTAATCCCATATTCCTGCATCAAATTCAATCAGCATTGGCTCCAACCACCAGAACAAGGACGCACTACATGATAGACACAGGTGATAAGACTATCCAATCAAAAGCTCAAAACCACCACGCCGGATATAGCATTATCACAAACTTACACAACGATAGTGGCACCAAGGAAGGTAGTCCCAACCCGAATCACCTGACAAAGGTGCATTGGCTATTCATTTTTGCACACATCTACACAACCCAACCGGAATTCTCTAATCAGTCCAACAGGAATTCTACTAACCAATCCAACCAAAATTCTCCTAATCAACCCAACAACAGTAAGCCTAAAGCACCAAACTTACACAACCCTTCACCCAAAAGATAGAAAATTGCATCAACAAAGGTATTCTAAAACCCCGGTTGGAATTCATTTCTCATTGATACACACAAAGTCACAACCCCGATTGGAATTCTCCCAATCAACCCATCAAAACTGAGCCTAAAGCACCAAACTTTCCACAACCCTTTACCCAAAAGATCGAAAAATTCAGCAAAAGCTCGGAGTCAAGACATCAAAGTTGACAGCTTTAATCAAAAACACCGACCAATAGAAGGAAGCAAGCACCTGGGCGAGAGACTTGTGGGCATCGGCGTCAAGAGCGGCCACAGTGACAACGCCTTTCAAGACGGAAGCCGCCTTCTCCCATATCGGAGTCAACCTCTGACAATGCCCGCACCAAGGCGCGTAGAATTCCACCAATACGACCCCGTTCGAGTTCACCACCTGCAAACCCCACCCCACCCTCATACAAACTTTAATAGAACTGAAAAAAAAAACGAAACCAAAAAAAGATCGAGCCTTTTTCTTCTGGGGTTTAAGTTAAAAAGGGGGCCCACCTTGGACTTGAAGTTGGATGGAGTGAGCTGGACCACCGGCGACGATGGCCCGTAGAGCGCGTGGGCTAGGTGGCAACCTAATAGCACCGCCACCGCTACTAGTAAAGCCGATCCCATTTCTCTCTCTCTCTCTCTCTCTCTCTCTCTCTCTCTCTCTCTCTCTCTCTCTGTGTGTGTTTCTGGCGCAAAATGGAAAATTTGATCGGTCGGCGAGGTGCCGGGTTTAGTTTAGAACTTCGGACACGCCCGGTTACGTGTGCGGGCTAATAAGGACTTGACACGTCAGCATTGCGCACTGGATCAGCGGACAATTTTATGTGTTTCTAATTTTTTTTGGCCAATAGAAGGGCTGGGAGCCCACTCTTTCCCAAATGAGAAAAGGGTGCAAGTATTCTAAAAAAAATTCTGGTTCATAAGTAAAAAATATCATCAATAGAATGTTACTTCGAATCTAAATATTAGATATTGCAAAACAGTGCGGAAGAAATTGGATAAATATATTTGGTTCCAAATCAAATTTATAGTTGAATTGCATTTTTTTTAATTCAGCCGTTAGCATCAGGATCATTTTTAATCCAAGTTTCACTATGTTTATTCAATTTCGACGATTATTTTCAAGTGCTATATGACTACAGAAAATTATTTTTGCGAACAAAAAAATTAATGACGATGATAAATTTTTTGGTAAAAAAATGTAGCATTCCAGCGTTAGGCAGAATATGTGGAGCCTCGGTGTTGAATTCTTTTTGGAATTTGTTGATATAATGGCTACCTGTTGCTTGCCCTTTTTTACCTCATTTTCCGGCTTTTATATTATTCATAAGAAATGCGTGCATTTGTTTCCAGGCAACGAAACCAACCAACCAGAAAAAGACACGACCATTGATGTAGCATCTTCCATAACATAGGTATATGCATTATTTGGGAGGTGGTCATAAAATTGAGGAAAGTATTTAGACAAAGGCAACCAATTCAATGCAAGCACGTGAGACAAACTTAGGAATAACTCTAAAGGTTAATCATGTTTACACAACTCTCATTTATCGTAATTGCGTGCAAATTTCGTTTAGTAATAACTTCGCATAATTTGCATTTGAGATATCAAATACAACTGATACAAAGCTAAAGTGTTACATGAGGAGAAACAAAACAAACAAACAAAAATAGTAATAATCTAGTGATTATGGTATGTTTTTGGGGGGCTGGGACCAAGTGCAGCATCAGTTTAGGCTGAAGAATGCCATAATTGGATCATAGATAAGTTGATTGGCATTGACACCAAAAACAAAATCAGCATGAGCATAATTATCTGTGTACTGAAGCACCAGCTTGTCACTCTCATGTCCCTTGAGCTTGTCAATCAGCACCTTGACATCTTTAACATCTGCGAGCTCGTCCTCGCCTCCGTATCCGAGGAAAATAGGGAAGTCGTTCGGAATGCTCGCCATATCGTACGCCGGAGGCGTCGCCTGCCCGTAGTGCTTCATGTTGTCGCCCTGGTTTCCGTAGTCGAACATTGCTATGCTTCCTGTTCTTATCACTGCACAAGAATTATTGCCATGGATGTCATATGATGATGTAGACTGCTTTGGACAGCAAAATGATAATTCAAATGAAATTTTAATGGATATAAATGATTTGTGTGATTCATGTGATACATATACAAATTTTAATAATTTATATTTAAAATCCAAATTATATAATATACTTTATTTGAAATGAATCGTCCGTTATTAGAAAATTGATGATATTCTAAATTTGAATCCGCTTACTCTGAGATAGGTGGACTACGTTCTTGGTGGAAGTAGACTGAAGTTCATGGTTTAAGAAGTTATCTGTCCTTGACGAATTAATGCAACAGTTGGGGCCTGAGGGAAGTACAAAAGAAAATTCTTTCAAAAAAGGTATTTTATAGCTGAGCAATCAACCGTATAGCACGAGAATTCCTGCATATTATTTTCCGAATGTACCTGTCAAAATAGTCATAATGTTGGAGCAGTTGAGGTTAAGTTTGTCACAGACATTCTTTACAAGTTGTGTCGCAGCCAACCTGTTCATTTTGCAACAGAAAATGGCAAGCCTGTTTCATTATTCTGTTTTGGTTTAAGCAAATTAATTGGTTTTGGTTTTGGTTTTGGTTTTGGTTTTGCTTTGTTTCTTACCCTCCTGGGACAAATTCATGCAGCCCCAACCAATACAAGCTCTGTGTGGAGACAAACAAGAGAATGTTAATAGTACAAAATACATGTTTGGTAAAGAAGAGAGATCCATCATTCTGTTTCGTACTTGCCTCGACTAAAAACGCATCGGCAGCGGCTTTAGTGAGCGGCGAAGCGATCTGATTCAGATAAGCAATTGGACTAAGCAAGGCAGCTGATCTTAGCTTGTCAAGAACCTGGTCTTGGGAAAATGAAGCTAAGGCCATTAAGGTCCCCTGGAAATCAAAGATCAGGTGTTAGTTTTGATTTCACCAACAAGCACCGGTGACTACCAAAAAGGTACTGATTATATACCAGGGAATGTGCACCATAGTGAAGCTTCTGCCCTGTCTGATCATGCACGTAACCGACGACTGCGGGCAGATCGAATGCAGCTAATTCATCCCAAGACCACTCCCAGAATGCCTGCCCAGCCAAATAAGCAAAAGGGTAGTAACATGTCTGCTTTTACATCAGACCAGCAAATTAAGATGGATCAGCAACAGATTCATGCAAACCGGGTCAGTTGGTTTGAGTGAAGTGTGTCCCTGGCTCCATTTTGTCCCGCGGGTATTCGCAATCCACACATCGTAGCCATCGTCCGCCAATATGAACGCAAAAGACTGATCAGGAGCATTAATCAGCCACGTCGCGCCGTCCTACAAAACATGACCAAAGATTAATAAACATTGAGACTTTTAGTTCCGTTGCTGCTTCTTCAGCAGACAAAAACACTTGCACTGACCATGAACAGCCCGTGTTGCAGCAGAACAGGAGGCTTGGTCGCTTCCCGACCCGACTGGCTTTTCGCCATCCTCTGCAAGCTCAGAATGTAACCATCTTTAGTTGTGACCTGAAACACAACCATGTGTTAACAAGTACAAAGCCAAATTTACAATAAAATTTACAAAAAGGAACAATTCATTTACTTTGTAGTCTTGGCAAGCATAGCCAAGAGGCTCCACTAACGACTGGCAAATACCATCATTGTCTGCGGATGGACGACTGGTCGTTGCATAGAGTTTTGTTCTTGCTGCTCCAGCTAATGTCAAGTAGAATAGGATCGCTAGAAATGGAAAAGCTCTGGTCATTCTAAAATGTTAAAATAATTGGCCAATTGGTATACAATATCTTCCCTACAATTCAGCTTTATATATAGTACATCCGAAGCCAGTTAAAAACAGAAAATAGCATAATTTGAGAGAAAGTGCAGTGTGCTGATGACCTCAATTATTGGGAATTATCTTTTGGTGGAAATTATTGAGAAAATTTTGATAGTTGATAAGTTTTTTTTTATAACATCATTATAATAATTGTATCGATTAAGATAAATTTGAATAGTTTTTTAAACTAACAAAAATATTTAACACTGTTTTGTTTCCTCCTTGGAACATAACAATTTGATACATGTGCAAATAGGATATATAAATAAATGGGATATGAATATAGTTTGGAACTTACTAATGTCTATATTTCTGGTGAATTTCGCAAAGTTTACAGACTTTAGCATTGATTGCGTTTAGATTTTAAATACTATTGGACGTGTTCACATTTCTGAAATTAAAATAAGGTCAAAATGTTATTTTAAATACTATTGGACGTGTTCACATTTCTGAAATTAAAATAAGGTCAAAATGTGTTTCACATTCTCCAATCGGAAATAAGGGTGTTTTTTTTTTCTGCTCGTTCATATCGAGTGACGGCGAAGTAATGATGATTGATTCAATCAAAAAAAGTAATGATTGTTGATTCAATCAAAAAAGTTATGATTATTGTGACCTCTTATATCCGAGCATGTTATTTCAGTGTGAATACAAAATATAAAGTATAGAACATAAGAATGTTAATATCGGCCAGTGCCGGTCGAGATAAATCAATATAATTAAAGACAAAATAGCAGCAAATTGTGGCTATATAATTACATTTAAAGACAAAGACTTTAGATTAAGAGCGAATAAATCACATTCGGTCCATTTTTACTTTTCTGATTGGCTTTTGATTTTTTTGGTTAGATTCAAAGACTATCGATAGTATTTATGAGTAAATATTTCAATAAAAAATTTATATTGCTAAGATCTTCATATGAATATCATATTTAAAAAAAATCAGGTTTTTACTATTTTAACTGTTGATAGATTATTCATTTCGCTACATGTTAAAATAATGAGCCAAGCCAAGTGAACTTTGGTCCAGCGGCATAAGGGTGGGGAGGGGTTTGAGAAGTCCAGGGTTCAATTCCTGGCGTTGTAATAGAATAGGTATTAGAATATGAACTAAAATAGGAACTAAAAAAAAATATGAGCCAACAATTTTTCCTGATCAGATTCCTTGGAAGAAAATTGAGCCTTGCACGATGCAGTCTCATCGTCAGAAGTATTACCAAAAAAACGCCAAAGAACAGCATCATAAGTTTGATCTGAATATGGTTCTTAATTCTTCAAGAAGAAACGTTTACGGGCTTCCCATAAAAAAAGGCTTTTATGCTCTGATAAGTTATCACCATTGGACTACGATATCGTTAATTGCTAGCATAATCTATTTAGAACTATCAACTAATTATTAATTAATTGTCTTAAGGATTAGAGAAAGGGTTCCTAATTGTCTTAATCTCATTCCATTTTTTATCCTAAAAATGACTTGAAATTATGTCTGATTAATAGGTCGTACCGCATTTTTCAAAACCTTGATTAGACTCTATTGTTTATTCTTACTCAGGACATATTGGAATTATCACTGTTGAAATTTTATGGTTTTGCCTTATTTTTTAGTTTTTTAGAAGAGAAGTTTATTAATATTTTTGGTAATATGTACAACCTACTTACTATAAAATTTACTAGAAAAATGTTAAAATCGTTGGCTTCGTCAAAACATTATCATGATAAAATATCAAGAAAAAATTATGAAAAGAAAAGAATATCTCGGTACGACTCTATGTATATATTGAAATATAATATCGCTAGATATAATTTCATAATTACAAGCTACTTTCATAACTATAAATAAAAACATAATTAAGGAACTAGAATGCTGTAACAGAATTGTAACGCATAATTAAGGAATTAAAACATATGTAAAACATTATTTTCCAAGCTAATAATTCTTTCTTCAAAGAAATGGCGGTCTAATCGCTCTCTGTCTATCCCAATGTATCGCTGGTTTACTCGCTATCTATTTATCTCACGGCAAGTGTGTTTGATTTAAAATTTTCATATTATTGTTTAAATAATTATCTGAAATGATACCAAAATAATCTTTCAACAAAATGAAATAGAAGAAGCAACTAAATGGATTTTCAATTGTCTGCCCATGTCTCCAATTGACTCGACCATTATTTAAGAAGAAAGTATTCTCATTTCCAAATTCAATTGTCTTCCCATGTTACATATGAGGGCATATAACAGAAAATATGGTTGTTCATAACAGATACCAATCATAGAAATGAGTTATGACGTAGATGGCGAAATGGCCTTAAAAAAGGATTTAAAATGTTAGAAATTGCCACATAACAATATTTTTATTCAACCCAAAATCATTATAAAAAAAAAATAGGTAAATTTTCCAAACTTATAGATAAACATCTTCATACAAAACTTATATCTGACAAAAGTATGGAGCAATTTTGACTTTCTCAAATGCGATGAAAAAGGGTATCATGTGAGAGACAACATGACATGTTTTGTTACTATATTTATTAAATTTTGCATATCCAATGTAAAAATTTAAAACAACAGATATGTGTATTTTCTACACTTATAAAAGAAGGAAACAATAAACCAAGAGAAAATTACAGTAAAAATATTGTCACTGAAGCCTAAAGAAGGCAATGAGAGGGTCATAAACGTCCTGCTTGGCATTGGCAGCCATGACATAGTCGCCATGTGCATAGTCCGGCCTGTACTGAACCACAAGCTTGTCCCCGTCATGATCTTTGAGGTCATCCATCAAATGCTGCACGTCCCGGACATCGGAAAGTGCATCGGTCCCTCCGTAGCTCAGGAACAGAGGAACGTCATTCGGGATGCTTCCCATGTCGTACTCGGGCGGGTTGGACTGCCCGTAGTGCTTCCTATTCGAGTCCTCGTCGCCATAATCGTACTTGGTTATCGCTCCGCTCCTGACCACTGCATAAAAGAAGTTTCCTCAAAGTACGTTCTCTTTGGTTGGATTCATGGTTTGAGGTTCTATGTGTTCCTGACTCTTACTCTGAGAGAGATGGATCATGTTCTTGGTTGCTGATGATTGAGGCTCGTGCTCTAGAAACGTGTGCATTACTGACGGATCTATGCAGCAATTTTCTCCTGTAAATCAACGATGTTGTTGGTCCGAGTCAATACTAGAAAAAGGGCACAGATGATCAGTATCAGGATAGAGTAGAACCTGTGATGTAAGTCAACAATTTGCTGCAGTCAACACCTGGAACCTTGCAGATAAACTTAAGGAGCTTGGACACAGCTTCCCTGTAAAATGGATTAATTTCTGGATTTGTAAAAAAAAAAAAAAACCATTGGAGAAGGAAAATGGAAACAAGAGGAGTTGCATATTTACCCGGTTGGACTGAATTCGTGAATATCCAGCCAGTATAACGTCTGTTACAGAAAGATAGAACATTATGAGTCACTCTGAACCATTCAATCGAAAGCACTTAAACGCCGAAGCCGAAGCGAAGTATGTATTAACCTCAGAAAGGAAGTTTTTGGATGCTATTCTTGCAACAGGAGAGGTCATCTGATTGACATAAGCAATCGGACAAAGCAACGCGGCGGACCTCAACGTGTTTAGCAGCTGGTCATTCGAGAAAGCGGCAAGGGCGATCAAAGTTCCCTGAACCCAGAAAATGCAATGAATTGTAAACCTTTATGTGTATGTGCAGAGGCTTTCCGCGGTCCCTTATCAGCAGGCCTACCTGTGAATGTCCAACATAGTGTAGCTTCTGCCCTGTTTGATCATGCACATAATTGAACGTGGCTGGAAGATCGTAAGCTGCCAGCTGATCCCATGTCCAATCCCAGTACTCCTGCAGCCAGAGATGATCAAAATAAAGCTAATGTAAGCAACCATAGCACTAGTAGCTGCTGCGAAGAATACGAAGGAGAGAAAATATGTTAAGTTACTTCGTCATTAGGATCAAGAGATGTATGGCCGAGACTGTATTTAGTTCCCCGGGAACTAACGAGCCACACGTCGAAGTCGTTATCCGCTAATACTAATGCTAATGACTGTCCCTTGGGTAATAACAGCCAAGTTACTGCATCCTGCAACCAGACACAACCAGATAGTTTTATCAACATTGTATCAGAAACCTTCATGAGTCAGTTCCTTACCATCAGTAGCCCGTGTTGTAACAGGACAGGTGGTCCATCGGCTTTCTTGCCGGACTGCCCTATTCTCTGCAAGCTGAGAATGTAACCATCTTCTGTTGTGACCTGACACCAATTCAGTTGTATCAGACAACATATGACTAATTTAAGTTACAGCATTAGGATGTTACTTTATGTTCTTCACAGGCATAGCCTTGTCCCTCTACTAGGGAGCTGCAGATACCGTCACCACCCGATAACGACTTCGTAACCGTGTTGTTTCCGGCTTTGACCGGGAGCAACCTCGTCCTAGTTGCAACTGTAGACCCCAAGACAAGTGACAATGTCACTAGTATAACCAAGCTATTTGCCATCTTCAACTGATATGTCTCTCGATCAGAAGCTGCGAGCTTTTATACCAGTAGATTGTAGATGATGCCTTGAAATGATCTAGATACCATTGCTTGTACTGTCATTGACAAAGTGGAGAATTATCTGACAAGCACTATGCATGCAAGAAATGGCTCACCTGCAAGAAGAACCGTCTTTAATCGGTCTTGCAGATGACAATTCAGTTGGCATCATCAACAGGGTCATGTTGAATAGATCCAAAATGAAGCATCTAAGTAGTGAGTGATACTTCTGAAATAACCAGTACAGCCCATCAGCTACGATATTCATGTTAAAAACGCATGGAAAGATCAAAGTATAGTATTTGGTCGTCAAAAATGAGGGCATAAGACAACCAAATGAGACAAAGGTGTGGAATTATGAGCAGGAACATTTCAATTGTGTTTCCTCCTCAAGAAAAGCTTATGTCAACCGAATAATGCTTCAAGAAACCCTAGAATCTTGTGTGACAGCTTTACAGGTCATTAGTGAAACTCATTGAAATCAAGATGTAGCTGCATATCATCATTGTGGGCCAATGTTCGACCCAAAGAATTCATCTGAAATCATTTTGGTTGCAACAACGGATGCTGAAGTTCATGAATATTTACTATGAAATATCAGTTGCACCAGTTCTGGTGCGGTCTTCTCTGCAGCTCCACCTAAAGCTAGCTTCATTGGGGAAAACCTGGCTCTACTACGAATAAGTTCCTGTCTTCGAGCACTCAATTGGCATTTCAGACTTGTAAACGACTTGCAAGTCCTGGAAATGCACACAGCTATTCGCTTTCTGCTGCATATATCCTTTGACACTTACACGACTGTTCGACGACGATGCAAATTGAAATGCTAGTTTCTTGTCAAAAAGCAAGACTTGTATATCACTAGAAGGAATCCGAACAAATACAATGAATACTATTGACACTAGAGCTATAAGACTCCACAAAATTCATTTTCCTCCTACTATTTCAAAAATGTTGTATAACCTCGTATTAACAGGTTTCAGGGTCTGATCCAGGAATTTCGATCAATGACAAACATCCTTAGGCCTCTGTTCTGACCATAGCTGTCACAGCAACATCATCGGGCATCTGTTCTGATGTCTTACCTGAGGTCTTCAATGCTCTATATCTTGCCAATTTCATTTTAAGAGATTGGAATTGCAATCCTCTAGTTTTTATGCTCCCCAACAACTGCCACCTTTTTGGATTTATTTGGCCAAGCATTTTCATCTGCTCCTTTCTGAATTTTCTATTTGCATACCATCTTCCACCTCGCCAGCCGAAGCCATACCTGCAGTCCAGCCAAAGGAAAGAGTAATTAGGCGCTATATGATTACCAAAATGTCAAGCCATTTGAAATAAATGACTAAAGAACACAAGCAATTGGACCATCTTCTAATATTTTTGTGGGGAATCGGCAGAATGCAGATCCACCTCTCACGCCATCCAAGGGTCGTGTAACGACTTTGCAACCATCTTTTTTTCTGCCAAATGCTCGACATTAGCTTTCATCCTTTATCAATTTTCATTGTTCAATTAAAAAAAAGCTGCTATCACCAGCCAAAGCATTCATTGGAGTGGTGTACGAATAATCAAACTTAAAGGTTACATGCGTAGAGCTGCATGGCTCGGGAAACGGCAAACAGGAGATTCTTGGTGAAGAAAGCTAGAGTAAAGAGAAGTTTGGAACTAACCCAAGGATAAAAGTTGTTGCAGCGGTAGCAAACAAGGTAGAAGCTCTGGAACTTCCAGGATCAACTAGCTTTCTGAGTTCTGAATGTTCAAGTTCTGTATTGGTTTTTATCTGCAAGACCAAAAAGGCAGTGGAACTTGGAATTCAAACCAGCTAATTTTCAGGCTCAGAACTCAATTATGCACCTTTCCAGGAGATCACTGAATGTGCCCTGAAATCGTCTAAAGTTCACCATTCCAAAATCACATCCCGTTGAAAAATGTAATCACATGGGAATTGGTTCCGACAAGTTCTAAACAGCATAGCAATTCATAAACTTAAAGCATTCATCTCTGGTGAGCTCAGACTCGATAAAACCAAAAACAGCCACTATCTGCACTCTGTTCAAGCTAAAAGTTACAGCTTATCTTCAAAAGAATAACCCATCATTTCATTTCTGGTTTCAATCTCAAACCATTACATTCATTCAACCTTTTCTTAAACGACATTCTTAACAGGGCCAAGGGGACAGTTACGGTCACTCAACATATAAATGCTATAGAGATTTTGCCAGAGCACCACATATTGCAGGAAGATAAGGACGTAAATTGTATGAATGTATGTGAAAATATGTGACAGAGACTCACAGCTTTTTCAATGGACTCAAGCCTGCGCGCAATTTTTGTCTGGTGATGGTGGTGTAAGGTATAACCTGCATATCGTTTATGTTCACTATAAACATGCTCACTAATTAAAATAAAAAGAATATACCCGGAAGAAGTAATTAGAGAAAATGTAGTAGCAATAACAGACAGATTAAGATGACAGATTAACTACGACCGAGAGAGAAAAAAATACGAGAGAGTGAACACAAAATTTTAGCTGCGAACGTCTAAGCAGGATCTGGTAGAATAACCAAGATTGCGCAACAAGGTGAAGTAGCACTGCCGATTTGAGACTTCAACCCCACTCAACAATTTTCAACTGACAGATTAGACTCCAAGTTCTTTTTTTTTCTCAAGATCCTTCTTACAATGCAGAAAAAGGCTTTGCCCCCAAGAACAATTATCCAAATCCAAAGAGGAACACGGTAACTGAAGAGTCAAGTTTCACCTCGGCGTCGCAAAATTCCCCAGACATTTCGACATAGGAATGCCAAAAGCCAATGAACTCACATAACTACCCTCCTATTTATAGGAGACAAGTCCAATAGAACAGAGTTCGAAGCTAGTTAGAATTTGGGACAAATCCTAACAATCCCGACCGGAATATTCGCCAAAAGTACACCAACATTGAAGCAGCAAACACACTAATCAACACAGAGAAGAAAACCCAACAAAAGCCAAAACAAAGAACGAAATAAGAGAGCAAATTACTCACCACCCCAAGCAGTAGCAACGGAAGCAACCGAAGTCCCAACAGTAAAAACCACCTTATGCTTCTCAAACACATCCTAACCAAACCAAACCCAGAAACAGAAAACGAAAACTCCATTAAAGTCAACGCCTTCCAGCTAAAACCATTCTAAAGATTCAAACTTTAGCAAAGAAACAGAGCAAAGCAACCACCTTGGTGAAGAAATAAGTGCCACGTATGGCTTCCCATGAGTTGAGAGCCTTGCTTTTGATGTGTGGGAGCCCCAACGAGCCCACGAGAAGCCTACCTCCTCTACTCCTCATGGCTCCGCTACGACGACTTTATGTAATTCAACTTTGACTTTCGAAGGGAAATGTTAAAAAAAATAGAGTTTTTTTAGTTTTGGACTTTTGGTTTCTTCGTCTCCACGAAAAAATAAAAAAAAATCATAATATTTCCCTTCGGAAAAATTCAAAAAAGGAAATAAATAGATAGTGTTGGGTTTGTTTTCTTTTACGAGAAGCTTGTCCGAGGCCCAATATGCTTAGTAGATAACTCTAGGCCCAACTCTTGGGTATTTTGTGTATTCTTAAATCGACAATTTAAATTTTATTAAACTTAATTCACTTTCTTAAGTGATGGAACGAAGCTCGTCGGCGTTGATGCCCCATGAACTGCACCACCCTGAAGCTCACCACCCACCTGAGTCTGACCAACAGAGCCCTCCCCACACCACGATGGAGGTGGACCTTTCCACTAATGTACCACCGGATAAGCCGCCTGACTCGACAACAAGCTCCTTCCGGGACAAGCTTGTCGCTTCTGCTACACCACTTCCGACTCTACAACGAGACCGAGATCTAATAAAGGAGGGACTGGTGAAGATCCAGCTAGCTGATGGCCCATCTAAACCTCCACGAGCCATTATTCACCAATCAATTGTAGCAGAGTTGACAGCCAAGTGGACCAACTGCATCGTGGTCAATTCTCTGGGGCGGTTCTTAACCCTTCCGATAATGGAGAAGAGAGTTCGTCAACTATGGCAACCACGAGGCCGGATGTCTTTCTTTGATCTAATCAATGGCTTTTACCTCGCGCGGTTTGAGCTCGAAGCGGACCGGGATCGGGTGTTGACTGAGGGACCATGGACCATCTTTGGTAACTATTTAATAGTCCGCAAATGGTCACCGGAGTTCAATCCTGCTACTGCCATATGCAACTCTACGATGGTATGGACCCGCATCACCGGGCTCCCATTCTACTACTACGAAGAACCAATCCTCAACTTGGTGGCACGGATGCTCGGAGAACCAGTCCGGATTGATGAGAATACACTCACGGTCAACCGCGGGCGATACACTCGCCTATGCGTGCAGCTTAACCTCGACAAACCACTACTCGGTGTTGTTTACCTTAACGATTTTCGACTCCAGATCGAGTATGAAGGTTTGCACGTTGTATGCCTCCATTATGGGCGTTACGGTCACCTGAAAGAGGCATGTCCTCTTCTCCCTTCTGTGCCCAAATCATCAATGGATAATTCGCCGACGGTGACCCCATCGCGGATGGGTGCTTCAAACCAAATGACCGCTGCATGTCGGGCTACTGGAGTTCCAATGACGAGGACAACCCAGGAGCCCATCACCACCAGTCCAACACCCACTCCCGCACCACCCTCCGCGGTAACCAAGGAAGCTGACGACACCTTAGGGCCGTGGATGATGGTTCCTCGACGACAACGGCGACAACCACGACAGGGGACGGCACCGACCTCAAGTAGAAATCAATTCAGCCCCCTCTCTAACACGATTACTTCGGCTGGTCAACCCTCCACCAAAGTCAAAGCTGGCGCCGACCCCAATGCCCCAAGCTCACGTGAAATCCAAATTTCCCAAAGAGGAGGGACAACCCCTTTGCCCAGAAAACACAATTTCCCTCCCTTCACAAAAAAGGAGAGTCAACAGAGGTGAAACCAGGCGAGCAGTTCACGTGACCCAAATTAGCCTTCAACGGGCAACACAGCCCACAAAGCTCCCACTTTCGGCTCTCCAGCTCTGCCCCCTTCCCCTATTTTCGCTCCTCTCCCTGCCTCTTTTCCGAATATAGCTAACTCGCTTTCCCCTTCTGACTTAACTAGGTTTACAGCTCAATCCAAAAAGGAGAATACTAAGACATGCCAGGCCCACAACAAGGCCAAACAGGCCCTAAAAAAAGGCAAAGCTTAACAGGAGGAAGGCTCGTTAGAGGGAGAAATGCCGAAGTTAAAGAAGAGATCTCGTGTCGCAAAAATTGTGGGCCTGAGAATAGACTTGGACCAGCAGGGAGTTAGGCCGAGTCAAGATCATGGACTGTAGCAGAACCAAATAGAGGTTGACCGAACTGTGCCTAACAAGTATCTAACATGTCCGTCCATTTCCGACCATGCCCAAAAAGCCCACCACGCTATAGGCCCCACAAAAATGAAAATCGTAGAGCAAGGGAGGCCCGATGAAGCTGTGGTTGACCCTACCTCCAAATTTTGGGCTTCCAGGAGTGCACCGAATGAGATTCTTAGCAACTCGCCAGTTGCGCCCAATAATGGAATGAAGGAAGGCGTGGACCTCACGAAAACATCAGACTAGGACTACACCCGCTGTTTGCCGCTCTAACCCTTCTTCTTTACTTGTTTTCATTATGACATCCTTGTCCATTATTTTTTGGAACTGCTATGGTGCAGGTAGCTCTAGGTTTCTACATACCGTTAGAGACTTACTCCTCAAGTTTAGCGTAGATATCCTAGTTATCCTTGAGCCCCAAATTTCAGGACCCACTGCTGATCATGTATGTGAGAAGCTCGGCCTCCCAAAGGTTGAGTGGGTTGAGGCGATTGGACGAAGTGGGGGGATTTGGCTTTTTTGGACTGATCCTACTGTTCGAATTTCGATCGAGTCTCGTGATACCCAGTTTCTCCATGCACTAGTCACCCACCAACAGTCTTCCTTTCGACTTACGTGTGTCTATGCTAGTCTCAGACCAACTGAGCGACAGGTAATGTGGGAGGCACTTACACTCTTTAGCACTACCATTGAGGGTCCTTGGATCCTGGAAGGGGACTTTAACGACATTTGTACACTGGATGAGAGGCAGGGTGGCTCAGGTGTGCTCGCGGACCATGATCTTCATTTCGCTGAACATATTGATACTCTGGGTCTTATTGATATCAGCTATTTAGGCCCTAGGTTTACCTGGGCAAGGGGACATGACATGGGTACTTATGTCTCTAAGAGGCTGGACCGAGTACTTTACAATACTGAATAGAGACTTGCCTGGCCCGAGGCAGTGGTCAAACACCTCCCAAGGGTGACTTCTGACCATTCCCCACTCCTGCTCTCTCTTGCCCCAAAGGAACATAGTAGAGGTGGGAAGAGACTCTTCCGCTTTCAGGCAGCCTGGCTTCTTCACCCAGAGTTCATAAGCTTCTTAGGTGATAAGTGGCCAATCCCCTCACTCGCGAGCCCAGCTCTAGCAGTCCTTACTCCGGCCTTATGTCAATGGAATCGCGAGGTCTTTGGCCATATTACTCGAAGGAAAAAGAAGTGTATGGCTCGCCTTAAGGGGATTCAGCATGCTCTAGGCACTACGATGAATCATGCCCTCTTGCGTCTTGAATGTTCGTTGCGCACTGAGCTGGAGAGCATCCTTGACCAGGAGGCTATCTTGTGGATGCAGAAATTGAGAGAGGCATGGATTGCGGATGGAGACCGTAATACTCGCTTCTTCCATACCTCTACGATCATTCAACGGCATGGCAACCAAATTTGTGGCCTCATTTCGACAAACGAAGAGTGGATTTGGGACCCTTCTACCCTCTGTACCCTAGCCCTCACCCATTTCCGACTCCTATACTCGGAGGACAAAGTCATTCGCCCAACCTTTCCCTTCAGAAATGGTTTCCTTACGATTGATAGCAGCCTTTGCTCAGCCCTTTATAGTCCGGTCACTAGGAGGGATGTACGCGATAGTTTGTTTCAGATAGGACCATATAAGGCCCCGGGAGAAGATGGCTACCAGGCGATCTTCTTTCAAAAGTGTTGGGATGTGGTGGGTGATTCAGTCTGTGCACAGGTGCAGGAATTCTTCCTTAGGAATCAGCTCCCTCGCCAGCTCAATACCACGCTGATTGCCCTTATTCTGAAGGTTCCTTCCCCAGAGTCCATCACTCAGTTTCGTCCTATCAGTCTTTGTAGTGTTCTCTACAAGATCATTACTAAGATCCTAGTAGGCCGCCTGAAACCCCTTTTGGATCAGTTAGTGAGCCCAACCTAGTCAAGCTTTGTCCCAGGGTGCCTCATGTCTGATAATATTATTATCTTACATGAGGTGACCCATTCTATAGCTCGCAAGAAAGGCTAAACCCCTTTGGATAGTGGTTAAGTTGGACCTAGAAAAGGCCTACGACCGGCTTAATTGGGACTTTCTTGAGCAGACTTTACTTCTCTTGGGACTCCCAGGGACCTTTGTCTGTTGGATTATAGAGTGTGTCTCTACCACCTCGATGCGAGTTCTTTGGGATGGTGCTAAGACCGAGGCCTTCTGTCCTACTCGTGTGATCAGATAGGGGGACCGTATGTCCCCATACCTATTTGTCCTCTGCATGGAGAGACTCTCTCATGCAATTGAACAAATGGTACAAAAGGGCCACTGGGCTCCAATCCAGCTCACTCGCCGATCTCTTTCGCTCTCCCACCTGATGTTTGCAGATGACTTGATCCTTTTCTGTAAGGCCCAGGCCACGTAGGTCCAAAACCTCCTAGACACTTTCTGTCGCTCGTCGGGATAAAAGGTCAATTTATTTAAATCTAAGCTTATGGTTTCCCAAAATTTCAATCCTACTTTAGCTAGCCAAATTAGTGATGTGATGGGTATCCCATTAGCAAAGGATTTAAGACATTACCTTGGTGCCCCGACTGCCCTCAGGAGGGATCGACGATAGTCGTATCACTACGTTTTGGAGAAGCTTCGTAGTAAGATGGCTAGTTAGAAGGCAAGATCCTTAAGTAGGACTGGTAAGATAACTCTAGCACGCTCAGTTCTTGCTGCCATTCCCTCCCATACGATGCAGACTGACCTTCTCCCGGCCGGGCTCTATTGGGACATGGACTGTTGTGTACACGAGTTCATTTGCGGCTCCCAACAGGACCGCAAGAGGATGCATTTGGTTAGTTGGGAGACCATGTGTCGCCCCAAGGATGCTGGTGGTTTGGGTCTTCGACCTATACAAAAGGCCAATCTCGTTACCTTTGCCAAACTACCTTAGAGGTTTATCCAGTCTCAGGACTCTCTCTGGGCCCAGGTCCTAGTTGGTAAGTATGGCACCGATGGCACTGGCCTGAACATACTCCAGCCAAAGTGCAACTCTTCCACGGTGTGGAGAGTTACGGTGAAGGCTCGAGCAGTTCTTGCCCTTGGTTTCTGTTGTAGGATTGGGAATGGCCTCCACACGGCATTCTGGGATGAACCTTGGCTTACCCCATCCCCCCTCCGGAACCACCTTCTTGTTGATCTCCCCACGGAGGATGCCGATACACTGGTCGTTGATTATTGGTCTCAGGGGAGCAGATGGGACTTTACCCGATTAGAGAGCCTATTACCTACTCATGTAATTGGCTTACTGACTGCGACTTTTTTGCAGGTTTCTGTTACATAGAAGGACTCTATATCTTGGGGCCTTACACAGGATGGCTGATACTATACTCAGTCTCTGTACATGGAGATTTACAAGGGAGTGGAGCTCCCTGCAGGTGGCCCTATATGGAACTACATTTGGATGCTCCGTGTTCCTGAGAGGATTCGCCTCTTCGCCTGGCTCTTTGGTCACCGTCGTTTGATGACCAATGTTGAGAGAGCACAGAGACACTTCACAGATGATGATACATGCCCTCGGTGTGGTAGTTATTCAGAGACCCTGATGCATTTGTTTCATGATTGCAAGTTCTCTAGAGCGATCTGGCGTGCCCTCAACCCACGCTCCCCGCAGTAGTTTTACTCCAAGAGGGACTCAGACTGCTGGCTCGAGACTAATTTGGCCCCTAACCCTGCTACTACAGAGGCCCCCCTGTGGCCCACGACCTTCATCACGGCCTGCTGGTGGCTCTAGAGATGGAGGAATGAGGTGGCCTTTCAGACAAGCACGACACAGGGGCACTCCCTCCCTTATACTCTCACAAGCATAGGAGTTTGCCCGCGTCCTTATAGACCGAGATACTCCACTTTCATCCCTCCGTTGGGAGACCCTTGTGTCCTGGCAGCGACTTGTAGAAGGCTTTGCCAAGCTCAACACGGATGGAGCCTCAGTAGGCAATCCGAGTCCTGCTAGAGCTGGTGGCATTGTTCGGGACCCAGCCGGCTATTGGGTGTTTGGATTTGCCAAAGGCATTGGCATCTGTACATCTCTGGCCGCTGAGCTCTGGGCACTTGTTACTGGCCTCGAGATGACATAGGATAGAGGGTTTCGGAGAGTCCACGCTGAAGTCGACTCTACGATGGTGATCCTGTGCACTGGCCGCGAGACGGATAGGGCGCACCCGCTGGCCCACTTGATTTCTAGATTGCAAGAGCTAATTCGGCAAGATTGGGAGATTGAGATTCGACACACTTGGAAGGAAGGCAATATACTCGCAAATATCCTGTCGAAGCATGGTGTTGAGCTGTCACGGGATTGTATCGTTTCAGACACCCCTTTTAGCTTTTGTATAGGGACTTACACAGATGATTTGAGGGGAGTCAGCTTTCCCCGTTGTAGTCGGTTTGTTGATGAGGACGGTCGGGGTTCGTCTACGGCCTCAGGGTACTCTTTCCCTCCTGCCCGAGTTTTCCCACAGGGTTTTTACCGGCAGAGGGTTTTAACGAGGCCCGAGACCGTAGCCTCGCCAGAGGAGAACCTCCGTCCTCGTGCTATTAGGTCTCAAGCTGAGCCTAGTAGCAACTGCGATGTACACACTTGACGGCTATCTATATATTCGGGGCTCGTCCCTCCTTTTCGACAAAAAAAAATTAAATTTTATTATAGTCTTGGCCTTGGGTCAATTTATTATTGTTTTGTTTTTAAAATAACATTTTATACCATTATGTGGCCAACTCACCAAATTCACGCAACGAGAGTCCGAGTGCTACATGTATAATCCGAGTGGGATTATTATTATGATTGGGCAAAAAATTTAACGAGCAATTCCATTGGGTTTACCATGAGAAGTCGCATATATGATTCCAAATTTTATTTAAAAAATTTAGAATGTTACTCTTCTCATAATTCAAAGAGTAATATATATGTTTATTAATTAATAAACTCAGATAAATATTGGGCCATAAATCATTTTGGAGGAAAAAAAACTCTAGATTAAGTAACGCCTAACACATACCCTAATTAGTTAAAGATTGGAGAATTAAGTGTGTTACACGTTGGTAATTCGTATCGATGATCTCAACTCGCAAATATGACGCATGATTTGGAAGGCAAGGATTATGATATTCTGTCTTCAAGTTGGCTTAAGAGTTGAAACCTAAAATTGCTTCGTGTTCATAACCCACTGGGTTACCAATTGGGTTGCACACAAATGAAGAAATAAGAACACAAGTTGAAATTATACAACAATTTGTAAAATTATAAATAAATATAATTAACTCATAATTGACAATATGCTGACACGAGTCATAAACCGTCTAAGGTCAACAAAACACAACCTCGTGATAGTACGACGGTAGGAGACAGACAACTGTTGCTTTGACAATTTTATTAAAAAATTTAAAACCAGAAAAAAGGACTATGCGAATTAAATATAATATTCATTCTCATAAGTCATACCCTCCCATTATCCATACTCCATTAGAATTATTGCTATTAGAATTATTGTCAAGAATATTCCAATTATTCTCCTAACAATTTAAGGGCTCTTTCGGCTGAGAACCAAAGCAAAAGTGACTCGATAATTGATTTAACCAAGGGCATATTTGCCAAATATTCACATGAAAAGAACTTTCCGTTTTACTGAAGCAAGTGTCAAGGAATCTACCCTAATCCATGCTGGGTATCCATCAAATGTCAAAAAATGAACAGAAAAAACAAAGAGAGAGGCACAATAGTTCCCTCCCTATCCATTCAATTTCGGTGTGCAAATATTTTACTTTTGTAGGTGACAAAAGCAATTGCAGCTAAGTGGACGGATCCCTGAGGCAAACGAAGCTTGTAGCCAAGGACTACATGATTGTAACTAATTTCGTTCCGGGACGCCAACTCTCCAAGGGAAATATCCACTGAACCACTCACCATTCGAGATTCTACCCGATTCGAACTTGATTCGAGATTAACAAATGTTTCTACCATTCGAGGTTCTACCAACTCGAACTCAATTCGGGATTAACAAGTACAATATGTGTTATGTAAGGATTGGTTAAGACCCCAAAAATGATTGTGAAAGATGCCCACCTCCCCCAACAAAAACCTCTCCCCCACTAACCCCTTACCAAACGATGCATCAAATACTAGCCCTTATGATGGGCTAGGCAATAGAGTCGTCCACACACTAATGCACTAAAAATCTGCACGAGACCCCATCAGAAAATTTTGCCTTATTCTTCTCATTTTAGGATTAAGGCAATATAAGGTGCACCTAGTGGAGGTGAGCAAAGCAGGTATAGTTAAGTTAATTATTATTGGCAACAAAACAGACATTAGTTGTCACTTCAACCATGTTCAAGAATGGTAAAGAGCTCCCCACCAGAATTATGGTGAAGGGAAGTGAAAGTTAAAAAAAAAACTGTTAATTACCAAATTAACGACGGTCATTAACATTAGAGGTTGGTGTTGTGGCTTTGACCGGTGTTATAAAGGTACCATAAGTGGCAAAGAAAATCCAAGGAGCATTCCAATTATTACGAAGAAGCTACAGATCATTTCACATTTCTTCTTCTGACAGCTAAATATGCATGCATATGATCAAGATCGAGACCTCTTTTCCATTGAGGGAAACAAAACCTCTCTAACATGAGAGGATAAACATTGAGACATGATTGTACCACTCCCATGTGCATAGAAATATGGAAGCATTGGGTCAGTGAGGAAGATGGAGGGATTACTTGCATTCACAACTCACGTCACGTGTGTAATAAATGTTTTTTATCCAAAACCTCATCAACAAGATCGGAACTAGATCCATACTGCCCATCATCCCAACAATAAAATTGAAACATTCTGCAGAGGCGGTGAAGTTAGTTACTAGCATCACCATCACCTTGCCCTCATCACATCTAATAATACACCAAGCCAACCGTCGAGGTTACGCATTTATGAAGCACGATGCATATAGGGGCAATACTTTGTAGTAAAAACAGCATCAGAGACGTTCGAGTTTCTTAGCTAAACCAAAAGTTTAGAGACTCGGACATTGTATGTCAAGAAACAAGATGAGCAAACAAGATGAGCATCTGTTAAGAACAGCAAGCATCAAAACACAACGTAAAGGAAGGACGAGCGGGTGTTGAGCAACCAAAACCCAGATATCATCCAGAGACGCATCGAAGAACAGCAACGGATTCACATACATGCAAGCAATCACCATACAAGCAACCAGCAACGCACCTTAACAACGAAAAAAGTAGGGAACAACATCATCACATACATTGAGAAAACAGGCATGCTTAAAATCGGAACTATTATTTTTTGTTAATCAAGGATCATACTTCATAGTCTTTTTGTACAACAAGAAGAAAGCGAAAGAAAAAAAAAAGAAAGAGGCGGGTATTTGAGAGGGTAATGGAAGATAACCAGATCCAGCTCTTCTTCTACCCAAACCCCCCTTTGTTCTAATTCCATCTAAATTGCAACAAATACAGACAACATTTCTTCCTCCGGACAGCCACCCACCCACATCAAGTTGACCAAGGATCTCAACACTCAGAACTCTAATCTAACCTTCTTCATATTAGGGTTTCTTCTCTTCTTTTTTTCCAGATTCATAACGATAAAATGACACATCGGAAAAAATAAACCCTCAAAAAAGAACGGAAACCCAGATTTTCTCTTTCAAATACCCCTCCTAGAAAACACCCCAAAGTTTCCATCTTTCTTTCTTTTTTTCTCTTCAATAATAAAAAAAAGGAAAAGGAAATTTTAGAAAAGTGAACATGTCCGGATCGGATCGGATCATCAGAGGCATAAGGCGGTGGAGAGGAGCAAACCGTCGCCGGAGACGTTGGGATCCGTCTCCGGCGGCGGGAAGTTCAGATCAAACGGAAGTGCCTTTCGGAAAGCCGAGGTCAACACGCAGTCGTCGTCCTCCCCTCCGTTGGCGACCGAAGACGACGAATCGCAATCGCTGTGGCAATCCCCGGCAGGAGGGACCACCACCGGCGCCGCCCTCCGGCTTCCCCTGCTCGGTTTTGGGTAGCAAACCCTAGGCCCGCTGAACGACTCCACCGTGCTGCTCATCCCGCTGGAGGTGGGCCGGGCCGCAACCTGGCCCGGGTTCGAGTCGTCAAGGGAGTTCCCATAATCCTCCCCCTCGTTGAAGGACACCGCGTGGTTGAAGGCCAAAGGAAGGAAGGGGAAGTTGGTCTTGGCCTTGTTCCCACGCAACGAACGCGCCGCCGCATCGTACGCACGCGCAGCCTCCTCGGCCGAGTCGAAGGTCCCGAGCCAGACCCGCGTCTTCTTCCACGGGTCCCTGATCTCCGCCGCGTATCGACCCCACGGCCGCTTCCTCACCCCACGAAACCTAACCTCCGCCGCCGATGAACCTCCGATCTGCCTCGTCGCCGCCGGATCCCGCGCGCCGGCACCGGTAACCCTCCCTCGCCTCATCCGTGATGCTGATAAAATGGATAGCTAGCGGTAGGGCTGGATAATACAAAATTTAAAAAGAAAAATAAAAATAAAAATAAAAATCGCGTCTTTTTTCTAGGTTAAGACAATCTCTTCATGTTTGGTCTCTAAAAGCTTTTGGGATGTGGTAATAATCTCTTCTCTGGTTCCTTTCTCCTTCTCTTCTCTTCTCTTTTTTTTTTCTTTTTTCTTTTTAATTTTAATTTTTTGTTGGTGTTGGGTTGGGGTGGGTGGTTCTCTCTGTCTCTCTCTTGTTTTCTCTCTCTAGAATTCTCTCTCTTGTGAATAAACCCGGGCCGGGTTCATTGCTCGCGATGGAAATTCGGGAGGAGCGTCTTTTAATACGCGGGGGAAAATGGGTGGCCGAAAAATTTTAGATGTGAAATGACCATAATATCCTCTCACCTCTTTTGGTGTAGTCGAATAATGTGTTATTAGTTTTATGGAAAAGAATCTTTAAGTACCATGTGGTTTGCAAAAAAATCACTTTAGTACCCTGTGGTAAAGAACCCTTAATTCGAGTCATACCTCACCAATTTTTCATCACTTTGGTCCCAAAATTACGATATTGCCTCTCCTTGAATCAGAACCTAACCAAATCTAATTCAACCGGACCGAACTCATATTCAATTTAACCCAATGGAGCGTAGAAAATAAGATATGACTCGGATTGAACTGAAATTTTACAAAAACATCCTAAAAATACGTAGGACTTACTAAAAAAAATTCAGAAATTTTAGAGGCCCGGAAGTAATTTCTTTTTTCAAAGCGCTGAAACTTCGTAAAATCATATAAAATAGAAAATACATCCAATTAAGTTGAAACTTGTCCCATTGGGAAGAATCCTAAAAATACACATGATTTCTGAAATAAATTTTAGGAATTTTAGAGGCACAAAATTATTTCTTTTATTTTTCAAAGTGCTAAACTTCATAAAAGTCGTATAAAATAGAAAATATATCCAATTAAGTTGAAACTTATCCCAGGAAATCTTAAGAACTTCCAATCAATTTAGGAACCAAAATGCATCCCTGGGACAAGTTTCAACTTAATTGGATGTATTTTCTATTTTATGTGATTTTACAAAATTTTAGCATTTTGAAAAATAAAAAAAATAATTCTAGGCCTCTAAAATTCCTGAAATTTTTTCTGTAAGTCTTGTGTATTTTTAGGATACTTTTTGTAAAATTTTAGTTCAATCTGAGTCATATTTTATTTTCTACACCCCATTGGGCTAAATTGAATATAGGTTTGGTCCGGTTGAATTGAGTTTGGTTAGGTTCTGATTTAAGGAGGGGCGGTATCATAATTTGGGACCAAAGTGATAGAAAATTGGTGAGGTATGACTCGAATTAAGGTTTCTTTACCACAAGATACTAAAGTGATTTTTTGGCAAACCACAGGGTACTTAAAGATTCTTTTCCCTTAGTTTTAGGGTAATCTGGTCATAAAAGAATCGAGCGTTTTAATACTGGGAAATGCACCCACAACATTTACTTTTGTATTGTCCATTTGTTTCTTTGCCATTTTCACGTTTCCCGCGGCGATGAAATCTTTTCGCTCTGGATTCTTTTTTCATTTGATTTGGAATTTATTTGACAACTTTTGTGTATTTTCTCGGAAAATTTTAGTGGGATGGATCAATGAGGAGTTTGTTCGTTGTGTTATTTTTTCGATAGCATTGTTGTTGAGGTTTTGGGTTGGGAGTTTTCTTTTCTCCTTTGAAATTAAGCTATGTATTGAGTATAATATTTTAAAATACATTGTATGACTTATGTAGAATTACTTAATTTTACTTTTTGCCTTTTGAAATAAATTATTGTACATTGAAAGACAACACTTCCGAAGATATTTTATTATTAGCATAAGTGTCTCACCATAAAAGTTGAGAAGTTGGCAGATATATTTTTCTTACCGTAATATATAATTTTGGGTGTCTAATTTTTTTGTAGTTTTCATTTCATTTTTATTGGAACCATGGGTATAAAAAATTATCTAAAATGCTAAAGGAAATAATTAAAAAAAATGCAGAAATCCAAACATCTACATATCATCTTTCACGATTTTGACAAATTGTAAAAATAGCCACACAACCCTCTTTCATTTTTCTTTACAGAATGAAATGATCAAGTTTACACTATTGAATGATAATTTACATATTTATATGAATGAAATTAGGAATATAATTAAGTCTAATTATAGCTAATGCTACTTAATGACATGATCGTTAGAAGTCATTAAACAAGGAAGAGGCGCTTGCAAGCTACTAACGGGCACTAGCCGTTACGGACAGTGAAAATACACGCGCAAAAAACGTTCCAGTTATAAAAATAGTATGTTACATTAGGAATGAAATGATCAACTTTACACTATTGAATGATAGTTTACATGTAGGAAATTAAAAATATAATTAAGTCTACTTGTAGCATGCTATTTAATGACATTATTGTTAGAGTTCGTTAGAAGGAGGGAAAGATATACGCGCGCTAATAATTGTCACTGGTCGTTAAGAATAATGAAAATACACGCGCGAGAAATATTCCAAAGGGGAACAAATTTCAAGATAGATTATCTTGATGATCAATGTATTAATCAACACAATGTTGAAAGAGAATCAAGATGGACTGACCATCTTGATTGTTGGACATGATTGTTAGAGTTCGTTAGAAGGAGAGAAAAAGACACGCGCGCTAATAATTATTACTAGCCGTTACGGATAGTAAAAACACTCGCGCGAAAAATATTTCAAAGAAGAAAAAATTTCAAGTTAGGTTATCTTCATAATAAGTATTAATCATCACACTATTAAGAGAGAGAATCAAGATGATTGAACATTAATTAGTGCAAATCTTAACAATCTTTCTCAAATTTGTGAGTAAATGTCAAGAACTCCCAACTTAAAAAGATGATGTTCAAATTGAGTAGATTTAATTAGTTTGGCAAAATATGGGTTTTTTGACCTTCACTTAAAATGTAAATGTAGAGATGATTTTGGCAAAAGTATTTGCTATTGTAATTACTTGAATTTAGGTCAAAATTTTATTAATATCTTCAACAACTGTATCTTCATATTCTCTTTTTTTGATTATCAAAGGGTTCCTTGTAGAGCAACCCTATCCCGCATGACCTTGAACCAACTAATATATTAAACAAATGGTTTATCTCCCCTATGGAGATCAAAAATATATTCTTTGAGTTCGAACACTTAATTTGATGGTTAGACCGTATGACATCTTTACTATGCTTAATATTAACAAATATTAGGACAATATCATCTATAATATTCTGGAATTTACTCAAGCTCTTTCTTTACTATTCTCTAGGGATGTATTGTTCATTGTAAGGTCAGTATGTTATTGATGGTTTTATGTTGGAAGGCAAGTTATTGTTGAGGCTTTGGTTGATAATACTTTTGTTACATTAGCGTTGGTTACATTTAACATGATTATTGGTTAAACATATGTGAGAAATATCCTAATTGTGAATATGAGAGAAAATGTTGTTGAGGAATTGGTGGAATTAGTAAAAATTGGGTTGATGTGGGGGAACAAAGTGATGTTGAGGTCTAGGTAGATTTTGGACAAAGTGTTATTACATGTATCATGAATTTTGGAAAAAATCTTATATTTTAGAAAGATTTTGGGTAAATTGTGAGTGAGCTTATGAATAGAAATCATGATTAAGAACTAATCCTAAAAGCTTGGCCATCAAATCATAATCACGATTAGTATTTATAATATAAAAAATATAATTAAGATTATAAAAGAAGAGAAGAAGGATGAGAAGATGAGTGAGTAAAAATGAAATGAGAATGACCTCTATTTATAAAATTCTAAAAGGATTTTTGGTCAAATAATTTTTTTAACTAAAGCTAAACAACATAAATTGAATTATTAGATATAAATAATTTTATAAAAATATTGAAAAAATAAAATAAAAGTTGAACACTGTAAAAATGGTAAAAAAATATAAAAAAATCACGTGATTCAATCATCGCACAAGAAACAGACAATCAACAACATCGTCAAAATTCGTATTGCAAACTTCTAACACGCGACTTGCTACGCATGTCGAAAAAAAGTTGAATTTCCACCAATGAAATGGTCTAAACTCTAAACCACTCTTTTTAATTATTGCTTATCCTAAGCCACGCCATCTTCCCTCCTCCCACCCTTATCGTTTTTGCCCTTTTGAACTTTGATATGGTCAATGCCCAAATGTACTCTCAAACAAATTTAGTCAAATAATAAATGTTAACTCTTTTTAGAGAAAAATTATTAATCGGCATTGAATAGTTTCTCGAAACATTTTCACATAAATTATATGATGATTTTATGCATAGCGATTGAGTTATATTTCTCTATGTTTGTACAAAGAGATGACTGAAAAATCATTCTATTTTTTGAGATTCTAATTGAATCGATCTGTAAATTTTTTAAGACAAATATATTTAAGAAGAAAATATATTTTAATTTTAAATATCCCGTTGTAATTTTAAATATCCCCCTACATAATAAAAGATTATCATTTGTAATTAACAAAATTCTTGTAATGGTCTAACTAAATTTTAAGAATAATTTTTATTAAAAAATATAGTTAGATATATCTGAACGGTTTCGTGTTCTCTAAAACACTCACTTCAATCCAAAAATACAAATACAAATTTAATTTCTGATATAAAAAAAATGAATTAACACTTACTGCCATTTTTTGGTAGGTAAGAAAACTGCCGTTACACTTTCAAGTAATGTAACTTGGCGTCTAATAATAACTCCCACCTTCCCATTCATGTAATTCCCGGCTTCTTTTTATTAAATGTTTTATGAGCTGGTAGGTACCCATTCCCTTCCCAATAAATTATGTTATTTGATGAATAGAAATTATTGGCTACGGGCTGAAAATAAATAAATATGTTCATTAGTTGTTGCGGTTAGAACATTGACAGATGAGCTCGTTAAATCAATTTCCGAAGCATGAAATTCAAATTAAAATATTTTGAAGTTTGTACCTATTTTTACTTCATCAATATGATCGCTCGAACAAATAATAATTACAAGCATCAATTTATTCTAATATGTCTAATTCAAATTATAAGTTGGTTTTCGGTAATGTATTAATCTTAAAACTTTTGTATTACCTATTTTTTTGTTAAATAAAAATTCATAGAAATTACCAACTCGCAACAAAATTAATTTTTTTAATTAGATAATGAACTTGAATCATTAAAAACATAATAATATTAAATATTTGTTGCAAAATTTTCTAGTTGGAAAAAAAAGAGAGAAAGAAGAAGAAATGAGAGATAAACACTGTTATATAATACAGAATAACAATTGCAAGAGGTGTGTTACGATACTCCTTCGGCAATTGGCGCATGGGCTTCACCCAAAGCTCGGGGTCTTGTAATGCCATAATAGCAGAGATTTGGGGAATATGGCGAGGACTACAGCTTGTGGAAGCAAGGAACTTCAGACCGGTGGAAGTAGAAATTGACTCAAGGACAGCTTTTCGATACCTATCCGAGGGGGTAGCATGTGGTAACCCACTGACCGTACTCGTGAGTAAATGCAGGAACTTCATCCGCCGTCACGGGCAAATAGAGGTCATAGTTTGTGGTCGAGATGCTAATAGAGCGGCCGATTGGCTTGCGAACTTTGCTCTTGACATCCCGCGTGGTTTGTATGTTTTAGAGAATCCCCCGGACGACTGTCTTGCGTCGCAAACAACCCTGAGCTAATTTTGTAATGACTTTGGCTTCTCTTAATGGAAGGTTGCAGTAGGCCCACGTTTCCCAACAAAAAAAATATAATAGAGAATAAAATATTAAAGATAAAAAAATAATAGTTAAATCTTTTACAAATTATACGGTAACAACATTTTCTAAAGTGACCATCTATTAATATCACAAAATAAAATTATTTTTGGAATCATCAACTAATATTTGAGAAAAATTTGTGATTTTAAAAAAAAAAAATTGGAAACTTTAACAACGATACTTTTTTGTGTGAATAACAATGATACTTTATCTCACAATATAAAGCATAACATGAATCAACAACTCTTTATAATAGTCATAACAAGTTTAAGGAAACGGGACCACCGGCAGGTCCCGTTAAAATACAAACGCAAAAGATCCGAGATGGACACGTCGTCGTTTTAGACGACTCTCTTTTTCGCTGTCAGGGCAAACCGCCTTCGCCGGGTAGAGGCACCCCATCCTCCAATAAGAAACACACACGTACCTGAACCTTAAAAGTTTTCCCTCCAATTTTTAGGTCGGTTTCCTTTTTTAAAACAGGAAATTCAGAAATCGATATATTTACTTTACCCTAAAATTACAGAGATCAATTTCTTTTTGACTGCTTTTGCTTGGGGCGACGCACCACTGTGGGCTCCATCTCCCCACAAGTTATGCGCCGTATTGACCTGACGGCCTATGTTCTTCCCCCCCTTAATAGGTGATTTTGATTTTTTTAAATTTTTTGTTTGGATGAAATTTTGAGTATTTTTAATTATATATATATTGTTTCCAAATTTTATTAATTCTATAATTTTTTGAACAATTAAATCTATACTGAGTAAAATCTTAGACCAAGTAAAATTTTATCAGAATTTGAACTTCGCACATTTAGCAAAAACCATTACGATTTTGTGCCGATAAGTCAAATATCATTTGACTACTAATTGAATATATCATAGAGTTTTATAATGTCTAATAGATAAGATTCTAATGTTAAGCGGAATTATACTGTGCAAAATATATTAAATAAAGGTAATTTGTAATTTTGATTTTGTATATTCCTGTGAAATGTATTCTTTAAGGTATTTTATACCATGAAAAATAAGAGCAGGTTGATCTTATAGATTCTTGCAAAACAACGAAAATCGGCCCCAGATTTCTTATAAACCAATCTTGGCATCTTTTGTAATAAAAAATTCGGAACTGATAATTCGTTATTCGAGATTAAATTTGGAGGGAATTTCCAAAAAAATTGGTTAATATGGGTATTTGGTAAATTTCTGTAAAACTATTATTGTATTTGATTCTTTTGAAAATAACATAGTTAAATAATACAAACGAGAAGGGTAGCAATAGCATTTTCCTCATCCTTCGTCATGGCTGTGCAGGTGGCGGTTACAGGGCAGAGATAGGCGGTCGTTCGATGGTGTCGGGTTAGTTGATAGTCGAATTCCATTTCACTACCTACCCTTGTTCCAGCGAAATCTTTTACTACCGTAATAGTTAATACTACAAAAACTTTGCATTTGTTATAAAATTATTATTGCTGGACTTGGGCCCAATTCGCAATCATCATTATACGAGTTTGGGCCTGAGCCCATTAGGCCCGCGGGAAAAATCAATAGGCCGATCAACAGAGTGGTCCTGAATACGGCAGCGTCCACGTTATCGGTGAAGTGATGTGACGTCAACATAGACAGAGAGGAGCTGATGTGGCGCTGACGCAAGTTGCTGCCATAAATGACGACGCCACGTGGTAGCAAAGCACGCGTAGACTGCCACGTGACAAGGCTATGAGTAGCTTGCCACGTGGCGTGCATGTACCCCAGACATGCCACGTAGTTGACATGTGGCAATTTTTTGTCGCTCGGATTTTCTTCTAAAAGGGAAAATTGGGAGAACCGAAATACAAGTTTTTCACCCAAGAAATCACACAGAGAAGAAAATTTTAGAATAATTCTGAACTTTTCAATAGATTTGCTATTTTTTTTTTTTTGATAAGTGAAGTTATATTTATGAATTAAGAAGTGACATATACAACCAAGTAGCCAGCTATACTACTAAAAATACATTACAGCATCTCAGTCCCTAAAAGATTCAAAATAGAGAAATAGATCTTGATTACCAAAATCTGCTGAGGCGTTATTCCATCGCAGCCACTCCTGAGTTTGGTAGGTGATAGATTGTATAAGAGACTCCCGATTGCATCGTTCTCCTTGGAAGATTGCGCGATTCCTTGCTAACCAGATTCCCCAAAGTACCGCACCAAACAATATGGACCACACTCTCTTTGACATACCATCGCAAGCAAGACCCATCCACCCTTCAAACATAGAATTGACAGATAGGGTACCATGCCATGTAACTCCAATCCTGTTAACAAAATGATTCCATATACCACCCGAAATGGTACAATGCAAGAAAAGATGATCGATGGTTTCGTCCTCGTTACCACATAGCTGACAAAGTGACTCCCAAGGGTCTAACATCTGCCTGCTAATCAAATTATCGCGTGTTAGTAACTTACGCTTCAGTATCAGCCAAAAAAAGCATTCGACTTTCAGTGGTAGGTTTCCAGTCCAAATTCGTGGTGCAAGTGGGCAACGTAGATGACCAGCGTAATCCTCATAAAACTGCTGATAGATTTGCTATTTATCACAATAAGTATGTCAACTGCTGATAAGTTGGGATCATGCTAAAATTATTGCATCTGTTATTGTTCCGCCATGAATGCTTTCATTACATATTCAATGTCATATACATAGAAACTAAATTACTGGTCAAATATAATCACATTCGAATGAGAAACTTGGGATCAATGTCTAGCTTGAATTTCAGATTGAACACGATAGAATCTAAAAACAAATTGTATCAAATTCAATAGAAATAAAAAAAGTAAAATCTGAGATTGGGACTCAATGCGTTGGTCTTATTTTCTAGGTATTATATGTATTTGTATCTAGTTTTTTGTGTGTGTAGAAGTATATAGCATTGTTGTTTGATAAGTTGAAATTCATTGTTCATAACTGTATTTACTAATTACATATATACAAAATGGAAAATTTTTCATACCAATTTAGAGCGCTAGCATCGTCAAAACTTAAAGAAGTCTGTAATATTGAACATACTTTAGGTGACAAACCTTGAGCAACGTTATTCAAGAAGTGTCACTGCAACAAATTGATCTAAATCCAACCCAAAAGCCCAAAATGCCGATCCTCCACACTTGAACAGATATGACGGTTAAGAAATTTTCTGAGTTTAACTCGGACACTATTGAAATAGATATCCTAAAATGTGGTTCGAGACTATTTGATTGTAGACATGAAATTACAGAATGTAATTGAGGTCGGATAAATGGATATTGTCGATATATAATTAAAAATGAAGAAATGATTTTGGTCGCCTACAATAAGAGATGTGAATTATTTCAATAAAACATTAAAATATAATTTACATCATCAAATTATTTTTATTTTACGGAGTCCAATACATTGCTCATTAATTATTCGGTACTTCTATAATATGGTGGCACGTAATTACGTAAAACTCCGGGGCGTTGCTAAGGTAGGTGAGCTGGCGTCCAGGTTTCAACGAATAGGAATGTTAAATAGATATCTACGTGACCGACAAGAAAAATAGATATATATCTATATATATGTATATACATATATATAGATATATATATATATAGATATATATATATGTATATATATATATATGTAAGCTACGACCAACACTATACGAATTCCGAACAAGAACCGGTTAATTTATTTTTTAGTAACGCCACGTATACAAGGAGAAGCAAAGTGCACTTTTTTACATAAAATTCAGAGAAAGAAAAAAATAAAATTAAAGCGGGTAAAATTGAAACTATCATCATTCGTAAATCTAAAGAAATTATGGTTATAACTTGTAGTTTAGATTACTTAATAGTTATTCTTGCGATTCCGTGTTTTTCCTTTTCATTTTGGTGTTACTATGTGAACACTCAATTTTTTTCGAATTGGATGATGTTGAGGAAAAAAATTTCATGATGACTAACTTGTAGATAAAATTTTCATGACTTGATCGTGGAAATTTTTTTGGTGTCTTTCATACTCAGGAGAAAAGATCTCTTTCTTGATCAGTTCAAAAATCTAATATTTAACTTTTTTTAATGTCTCGTGCATATATATATTTTTTTTTGGTGATAATGTCTCGTGCATATTTAGACGTATAAATGTCGTTGGTCTTATGGTCAATTGTTTGTCATCTTTTTAAAAGCCTAGCCTATCCCCCATTTCAATTTTTCGTATATTTGCTCAATGAAATGCTAAAATTTTATTGATATCAAATAATTTTATGCGATTTCAAATAATTTTAAGTTATTTTAAAAAAACTAAATTAAATTTTTTCATAAGTAGATAATTATTACTTCTAGCAAAATACATACATCATATATTATTAAAAAAAGTTTCTAAATTTTGATTAGACCTAAATATATTACAAATTATTTAGTATTAGAATACGTTTTTTATCGATTCTAAAATCGTCACTGTTACAATATTAAAAAAATGATAATCAAATTAATCAGATTAACAAAAAATAAAGTATGACAAATCTTCATTTGTCTTAGCACGTGATAAAGTGGGTGTTTGATTTGGCTGTTAGGGATCAGTGGTTGGCTGATAGATACCTATCAGCCAATTTTTTGGTGTTTGGTGAATTAAAAAAAATAGATATTAGAACCAAAATGTCAATTTTTCCAACAACTAAAATTTATAGCTGTTACATTTAACTAATGGCTGTTACAATATCAAATTATTAAATAGCTATCGATTTAGATAATTTCTAATTAAATATTAAATTTAGAGGGACACTTTTTTAATTGGCAAAAACATATTTTTTTATTGGCAAAAATATAGAAATAAATACTAAATATTACTATATTAAATATTAAATTAAGAGAGATACTTTTTAATTGACGGGAGTACAAAGATAAATAATATGTTCTATATTAAATATTAAATTAAGAGAGACTTTTTAATTGGTGAAAACATAAAGATAAATAATATGTATTATATTAAATATTAAATAATAATGTTATTAGTCAATTGCCCTTATAAGTAATTTTACAATTCAAGAGCAATCGCCATTGCTAATTTATCAAATATTTTTGCAAAAATTGGATATCAGTTATCAGCTGAGTACTATCAACCAATAGCTGATCAGTTGACAACCAATAGCTAACAACTAAATTTTATTGGCCGTACCAAACAGACCCATAGTATTTAGTGTCCTCAAAGTTCTGTTGTTAGTTAATGCATGAATCAATAGTTGGTAATATAAATAAATGAATAAGTAATTCTGTGTTAATCAAGTGCTTTGATAATATAAATAAATAAATAATTATGAGTTAATCAAGTGCTAGAAATTTATGTATATGTCTAAGTCGATCCATCAGGCAATTACAAAGTAAGCATAATCGATGACGCATAACATTGATACTTACTTATAGATAATCAAAACTTATCACAAAAAATATTTTTTAATATTAAAATATTTGTAAAAATTTAGGAGATCTAGGATTTAAGTTCTAATAAAATCATGTGGGTAAAGTCACCTTTCAAAGAAATTTGATTAATTAACAAATTTCGAAGTTTGTTTTATTAAAATTATAACATTATTAAATACTTCTTAACAATTATAATCAAAAGCATAACATTGTTAAACACTTCTTACCAATTCAAATCCAAAAGTTTTACTTAATTCAAACCTACTGATAATTTAAAAACAACTTCCTTGCCGGTATTATCAGACATAAAGGATATGTCATTGATTAAACTAATACCAAGGCATATGCAAGTTATTTCATAATAGATATTCAATCTGATCAAAACACAGAAATTATTTTCATAATTAAGTCACGAGAATTTTATCTGTGAGTAAGTTATTACGAGATTTTTTGGAAAATAATCCGGGTGTTCACACAGACAAAAATAGTAAATTTAAAAAAATCAACACCACTTTATAATAAGTAGTTAATATTAATATCAAAATGAAGGAAAAAATGTGATTCCAGCAGACAGCCATCATTCCTTCACCGACAAGCAACAAACCAAAGTTTATTTGAAGACACTCTTTATAGTCGTTATAAAAATAAAAATATTTAATATTTCCAAAAGTCATATATTATAAAAATATAACGTCTAATATTGATCAAAGTATAACTTGTTGCATGCAAGAAATTAAGAAGGCAGGGAATGATATATCGGCTGTGCTTTAATATCACAGCAAGAATGTAAATATTCTTATTGTAAAAAAGATGTAAATAGTCAATTCACCCCCCATAGATTTGGTCATGAAGTTGACCATCTCCTTTCTTGTTCTTGAGAGAGCTGGGGGATAAAGCAGGAGCTACACATGAATGATATAAATCCCCCAGCAGCTACACATGATATAAATTTAGAAGGATATAATTTGCACGTAGCAAGTACTTTCACTGAGCAAAATTTACAGGCCAGACCAAAAAGCAGTTGACTTCAACCAAGTCAAACTGATCGCGTGGTCGAACTAATCGCGCGATGGCTCCGAAGAAGCCTGGGAGGAATGAGGGGGTGTTGGTGAACCAGCTGGCTCGGGCGAGTCGACGGGACTCCTCGGGGCAATGTTGATGCTCCGACGCTTGCCACCGGGGTGATCAGGCTTCTGGACCCTTCCGGAGAACTTTGATGGTGGAGACAGCATAGATTCGGAGGGAATTCCGTTGTGCGGCATTCTCGGATAAGTAAAGAGAGGTGAATCGAATGGAGCAGGATACGGAGGAAGGCTCAGGTTATAGCCGTATGAGTAGCCGATGAAGGGGTGATCAAATCTGCACGCTGGGCCGAACTTGCAGACTCCGTAAGCAGAGTAGTTTGGACACATGAGGTGCCCCTGTGGCAAGAAAAGAAAAGTCGATCAAGAAAGTATAAGATACTTTGCATCTTGTTTGATGGATCGGTTCCACTTTGCGATAAAACTTACAGGTCTCGAGGGTAGTCCATGAGGACCAACCATGTTGGTGACCAGCTGAGGCATCATCCTCTCTCTAGGGTGGTGGTACTTGCAGTCTGATCCATACTTGCACGTTCCGTTGTTCATAAAGTATCGGCATTCTGGTTGATCAGGTCTCTCGGGAAGAACGCCATCAGAAGCCGGTAACAAGTTTGTTTGCGTGCCAAAACCTGAGTCGCCTTGGTTCTTAGAGTTGTAAACTGCACCGTTCGCCAACATACTGGAAGATGGCACAGGGCTCAAACTTCCCTGCGAATGAGGTATTTAGGTGGAGTTAGAAAAGAAAAGCTAGATAAGTAATAGGAATAAAAGAACAAAATGAGAAGAACTGATTCTTCCTAATCAATACCGACTGAAGAAAGATCCAATTCAGTCGTCTGAGCATTTGGACACCACTAGAACAGTAGGATTTGCCTTAAACCTGAGTTAGGACAATGAACTGGCATAGTTTCTCACATAGGAGAGACGATACTCCCAGACGGTCAAATGTCAAACTTTAATCAGTTAAAAGGAATCTATAGATAGAAGTGTTGCCGGTCTCACTTCATGACGGAAATTCTTGCTAGTACAGGAAGTTGAGTAAGCATCATTAATCTCACAGACCTCTCAGCTAAAGCTCGACTCATTTTTTCCCAACCAGATACAACTTTGCTCTTAAAACAAGTCCAAGTTCCTACAACAAGTCATCAAGCATGATATGTGGGAACAAAATATCTTATGGACAAAGACCAAACAAAATAAGTGATCATATCTTGATATAAGAATAAAAGAGAGCAGAGACTAGGCTAGAGCAACTCTATGTACACCCGAAACTAGAGCAAGCAAACAGAGTACGAGTAAGTATTTTCCATAGGGTCAGTGTTGAAGTGTAGCAACCTTGTGTTTCCACCAAGTATGAGATCATTCCTAACATATCCAAAAACAGTGCTTGCATCCTAGACTTCACGAAACGACAGGAAAATAAACTTCCAAAACAAGGAAATTTAGCAACGAGGAAGAAAAGTACAAGCAGCATTCTCCAGATTTATCACGTCTCCCCAATCCCCACCTTCTCTAGAGAAATATCATGGTTATGCCGACAACTCAAACAAGGGAGCAAATGCAAATGCTTACCACATAGGTGTTCCAGCCAGAAGTAGCAACCATGCCTTGAGAAGGAGGGACAACAACAGGCATATAAGCTTGTGAACCTTGCATGCGTGGATCAGATTTATACGGTGCTCTTGACAATGACCACGTTGGGACTCCGCCACCAACATAAGGCATGCTGGATACCATGATTGATGATCCTAAAGCTGCTTGTCCATTTAAAGGCTGCCCTGATTTAATTGATGCAGGCTGGGGATGGTGAAACTTGCATGCCGCCCCAAATTTGCACGAACCATATCGCATATAATGAGGACATGGTTTTTCACCCTGGAACAATTATGTGCCAAATAAGAGATCACCATTTTAATGATAAAAGACACTTCAGTTTGAAGATGTATTCAAATGGAAGTAGTTACTTGGCGGATGGGAAGTCCTAGAGAGTTGAATAACACTGGTCCTGCACCATTCCTGTCTTTTGGGTGGTGATACTTGCAAGTTGGCCCGTACTTGCAGGTTCCAGTCTTAAGATAATACTGCAGCAGATAGAAATTTACTAAGACTAAATAATAAAAAGACATTAGCGAACTCGTAAACTGTTAAGTTAGTCCACTAGTCCAGCGTACAAAAAACCACATCGCACTGGCAATGTACAGCAGATGACCTTGATTGCATCTTCGTCAGTCACAGATCGGTTCCTTTTCCTCTTATTATTAACAGGTGATCTTTGATCAGGACACACAACAAGTACAAGTTTATGTGTCTTAGATAGCTACTCCAACATCTACTAGAGGGTGATCATGGAAAAGATGTGCGTGCTCTTGTGATTGAAACGATCAAGCGTATAGCTCAAAGAAAGATAGTCACTTAGAGTAAGAAATAAGCACGCTAGTGGACAGACTTACTCCACAGTCTGGTTGTCCCAATCTCTCCGGAAGATCTTCCGCAAATTGAGTACCCTGATAAGAAACGGCATCTTAGGAAAACATCCATCACAACAAACTAGGAAATTGCCAAAGGAAAAGAATAACAGAATCTTATCACATAGCTTCATGGAAGACATAAAACAATTGAAATGTTATCCCATAATACCTGAGAAGAATGAGGAGGATGATTGTATCGACAGTTTATACCGTACCCACATGATCCAGTCCTCAGATAATACATACAATCAGGTTCACCAGGGCGATCTGGGTACGGTCCGACTTTTGCCACACCGTCTTTCTCCTGATCGTCGCGGATTTTCAGACGCCATATTGCATCTGTTATACAACAAACAAGTAAGTTCCTCCGAGACTTGCAATCTAGTAGCCATCCCAGTAGGGGAAAGATAGAACAAAATGAGAATACATTTCATAGACTAAAAACCCAATTCAGTAACAAACAAAGGTCACTTGAAATTGCTAAACTCGATCGAGCCACACATTTTCGGAATTCTAAGCACATTGATTAAGAACACCAAACGAATTCGATGCTCTATAAATCTCGCAGATCATAAACCAGATGATCAAAACTAGAGAATCCAAGCACCCCCAAGCCGAAATCGGAACACAAAATCCGGTGATCGATGAACATATACAAAAAGGGAAAGAAAATAACACAACTTGGAACACTAAAAAACAAAACTTTAGATTAAAAAAACAGATCTTTCCCTACTTAGAAGAGTTAAAATATGGAATCATCAAAAGGGTCCCCTAAAAATATTAACATTATTCACCTCCAACTTCATCTGGGGATGAAATTTCAACTTCATTGTCATCCGGCATCGGAAGAAAAAAATAACACAGAGACACTAAACGATTTTAGTTACTATTTCCAAGAGAACCCAGAAACTAAAAACTGACGAGGATGATGATGATCCTCTAAAGCACGCGAATTTCCAAGAACAGGGAAAGTTAAAGATGGTTCCTTTTGTTGTGTTCAGTAGGAAACAGAAAAGAATTAAATGTGATCAAATGGTTAAACGAAAAATAAATACAAACTCAGAGAGAGAGAGAGAGAGAGAGAGAGAGAGAGAGAGAGAACAGGGGAAAGTTTCTTGAAAGCAATGTGAGAAAAAACTGGGGTTAAAAAGCGTGAGGCAGAATAATAATATAGTGTAAAATAAAATCCCAACAATATATTCCAAAATTCGATCACTTTGTCTTTCTCTCTCTAAAGAAGTTTTTTTTTTTCTTTTCTAATTTTCTTAGACGGGAAAGGAGGGGCAAGGAGGACGAAGAAAGGGCAGGCAACTGTGTGGGAGAGGGGGAATTTCGGATCTCCTTTTTTATTTATTGCATTACTCTTTTAAATTTATTGCACTATTTCGGGGAAATTGGAGTCAATTCTCTGTTTTTATTTATTTATTTATTTATTGCAAGCAGAAAAATAAACAATGTAATTAATAAAATAAAAAGCTAGCCACAACTTTTGGAGTGCCATTTGAACGTTAAGATCTAACTAAAACAGAATTAACTTGTCTGAGTAATTTCTATTGAATGTTTGTCGGGTAGAGTTATTGTCTAAGAGTTATTTTGTCGGAGTTGCTCAGCATTTTTTTCCCTTTTTTAAAGGAGTCGGTATCATGAAGTCTGAATGCTAACAGAAACCTTATTTAGTTATTTATTTGAGAACATCCTTATATTTAATAATTAATCTGACTAATGAAAATTTGAGTTAGTATTCATAAAAATTTATAAATGAAGCTCACCAGTATTTGGTTTTTTTAGTATGAGAGGGCACACTATTTAATTATGAGTTAATTGTTTAGGAGACATCACATTGTAGATTATATCCTAGAGGAAGTCAAAATATTCAACAATAATTTTTATTTGATTTTTTTAAGTAATTTTTTTAACAAATAATTACAATCATCCTGTTTAAATCTTGAAACTCAGTCATTTTATTATTTGTGTTATTAAGCCAAATGTTTTCATTTTTCTATTTAAATTTTTTTGGTTTGCCCATTTGTTTCCCCGGCCATCACATATTTCTTTTGAAATGTTGAAATGTTAAAGTTGAATATCGTCTGTTGTATTTAATTATGACTTTCATAATATGAATTTATACCATTCAAAAAAATTTAAATCAAAATCTCATTGACCTGATACAAATTTCTTACAAACTCAAAAAAGTTTGGTCAAAGTCAGTATTCAAGACACCCAGAAATTAAGCGTGAGAAATACGGTACAATTTTCACCCCCCGGGAAAAAAAATTAAAATTAAAAAGTGAAAAATGTAAATAAAGAAATAGAATCGTCACCGTCAAAGCGCGCGAAATCGAGGGGGGAGGTAATGGCCTGTAAGGTGTGGGCCACCAGATTTGAATTCCTGGTAGGGCCCACACCAAGTTTGAAGCTAATATTGAATTACGTTGCTACCCTTCTAATACAGTGAGATCTCTCCGGTGGCTGTCCCTAATACGCTGCGGAATGGGGGCATATATGCCATTGTGTTTCTAAAAGGCCGCCGGGCGAAAAGTCGATGAAGATATCCGCCCGCGCGTCCTTTCTCATTTTATTTGGCTTTTTCTTCCCAAATATAGTATAATGAATCGCATAAAGATGTTAGTATTGTTTTTTTAATTTTAACACAGTTGAGTTAATAATTTGATTAAGTTACAAATATGCGGAAATAGTTAGATATTTATTTATGGGCACATTGTCATCATGTTTTTTTCTTTCATAGAATTATTTAGTAAGGATCTTATTGATTATAAACTTCTATTTGCATTCTCTATTTTTAATAATAGAATTCACGTATCTTTAACTATAGTATCAAAAAATTGAAAAAAATCTGGCAAAAATCTTTATATGTCTTTTTTTATATAACCAATACAGTAATGTCAAACACATAGTCATTCTAATATCTTTAAACTTTTTTTGTTGTGTTCGTTTCAGCCATGAACTTTATTTTGGATTTATAAGTATCTTTTCCATTTCAAGCAACTTCACTTCACACTTACATAGGTGATCTTCTATTATGAGTATGCTTTCATATTCCACTTTTATTCATTAAAAGCATAGATGCTAAACCTTATAACAATTTTATAGGTTAACACTTGTACAACTTTTGAGAATAAGATGGACTAAGCGTGATTAGCTGAACACTCCATAACTTAGTCATCTTATTGAACCAAATTTATGTGATCTCTATTCATCATGGTTGAGCTATCTTTATGGATGTTTGATAATGTATGGATATTAATCTCATTCTCCTTACTACATCTACATTTAATCTATATTTATTCGTTTTGTCAAAGAATAAGCTATATTGCCCTTAGACTTTATATAGTCAATGGTAATTATTCCACTAAATATCAATTGTCTAACAATATTGTGTCTTTGACGGGTGTGTCGAGACTTACTATTTTACATTGTATTTTGTGCTCTCTTCATTGCTAACATATTATCATAATTTATCAAAACAATATGCACAAGCTTGCTCCATTAAGAAAAATCTTCTATCTATACACATTTGCTTAGAGAATTTTCAGGAAGTTGTTCCACCTATGATGTGTAACTACTTATGGACCTGGAGCCTTTTGAGTCCTATATCTAATTTGCATTATTGTATCTTTCTAATATAGCTAGATTTTTGGTATAATATATGTCATGGTCCATAGTATATTTTATATATCGTATAATCCTTTCCAAAGTTAGTTAGTGACTATTTTTAGGGTAAATTATATCTAGCCCCCTCTAGTTTGGTATATTTAATGTTGGCCCTCCTGTAATTCGCAAATCGATTAAAAAACTCTTTAGTTTGGAGAATTTATACATTTTAGCCCCTCATGTCGAAACTGACATATTTTTCCGACGAATAGGCATGAGAAATGACACACATATACCCTTTTATTAAAAAATAAAAAAAATTGGGGAGGAGAGGAAAAAAATTGCAGAAATGGAGAGGAAGAGAAGGAGGGAGGAGAAGGAGGAAAAAGGAGGAGAGCGGAGGAGGAGAAGGGAGGGGGAGGGGGCAGGGGGGAGGGGGAGGAGGGTAGGAAAAAATCTAGAAATGGAGAGGAGAAGGAGGAAGGTGGAGGAGGAGGGCAAAAAAGGAAGGTGGAGGAGGAAGGAGGAGGAGGAGGAGAAAGGGGAAATTCGGAGGAAGAGGGAGGGAGAAGGAGGAGGAGAGGAAAAAAATCCGAAAATGGAGAGAGGAAGAGAAGGAGGGCAGAGGAGGAGAGGGGAGGAGGAGGAAGGAGGAAAAATGGGAAATTCGAAGAAAGAGGGAGGGGGAGGAGGAGGAGGAGAGAAAAAAAAATCTAGAAATGGAGAGGAAGAGGAGGAGGAGGGAGGCGGAGGAAGGTGGAGGAGGGAGGAAGAGGGTGGAGGAGGAGAGAGGAGGAAGGGGTGGAGGAGGAGGAGTTTGAAATTCAAAGGAGGATGAAGGTGGAGGAGGAGGTTGGAGGATGAAGGGAGGAGGAGGAGGAAGAGGAAGGAGAAAGAGGAAGAGGAAGGTGAACGAGGACGGAGGAGGAAAAAAGAGAGGAATGAGGAGGATAAGGAAGAGGAAGTAGAAGGGCAGAGGAGGAGAAGGAAGGAGGGACAAGAAGGAGGAAGAGAATTATTTTTGTTTTTTAATATAAGGGAATATGTGTCATTTTCCATAGCTCCTCGTCGGAGAAATATGCCAGTTCTGACATAAGGGACTGAATGATATAATTTTGCCAAATTGAGGGGTTTTTTAATCGATATGCAAATAATAGGAGTGCCAACGTTAAATACACCAAACCAGAGGGGGCCATATATAATTTACCCTTATTTTTAAGATTACTTATGAATCTACTAAACTTACTAACCAAATATGGAATATTAGGACATGTACAATTTGTCAAGTACATCATACTTCCAATGATTTGTGCTTACTTCAATTAAAATATTAGATCTTCTTGGAATTCACCATCTTGAAGTCAAAGAATTATCTGATGATGAATTTTATCGTTCCTGCATCCTTCATTTTGTACTTCTTTTTTTATGAATTCCATTACTCCTTAGCGGTCTTGGCTATTGGATGATATTGTAAAGATTATTGTCTAATCCATTCAGGATGTAATTACGACATCAAAAGTTATTATAACTCTATGCATCGAGAGCGTGATCTTCTGTTTTGTTCTCTGCCACCTTTGGTGCATCCTCCTTTTGGAAACAAACTAAGTTGAAAATCGTCAGATAAAAGAACATCTTCTATTGCCATATCTTGAATTTGGTATCATTGAACTTTGCTAGTCTTTTAGGCAAATAGTTCCTAAGAGTGTTGGTACTAGTGTGAAGCTTATTGATGTCATCATCAAGTACACAAATTTTGTCTGATGATTATTGATTGTCAAAGTTAGAGTTCTTGATTAGGATCTAGCTTAGTCGAGGTAAGAGTTGCTCTTTTTTTGTAAGATAATAGTGTCCCATATATTTTAGTGCGTACAGTCTGCGACAATCGTTCATAAGATACAACGACTAGGGCACTTCTAGGACCATTGCACTATGAGTCTCAAAGTTTTGGGCGAATCTTGGATGCTCAAAAACTTTTGGAGTGATAGGAGGAAGAGAAGAACAACCATTGCTAATGAATACTTATACAAAGAGTTGTTGTGATAGTCTAATGGGGAAGAGGGCCCCCTATTTATAGATGTTATTTATAGATACTAGAGACAGGAAATTCGAAGAGTTATTTGTACTCTATAAAGAGATGCGTCTCTCTATGACCAGCAAAGAGAATTCTATAGGTGCCTCTTCGAAAACTTTGGAAACTTTCTAAGTTGCTCCAGATTTTGCCAAAAATCTTATTACTCCTCCAATTCTTCAAAACGATGCATGTGTTTAGAGTCAAATACGTCAAAATGCACCCATGTACCATAAGTGATCGATGTGCTATGTGAACATGCACTTACTTATGAAGCACTTGTGAGCTTGCTAGTTCTCATGTTCCTCGTAACAAATGTTGGTTGCTTCTTGGGTGAAACTTTAGTGTTTAACTAACATAGAAATAGTTTATATACTTAAATAATAGTATTTTATTTGATACGGTCCAAAAAATTCTTTTTCCACCTTTAAATTTTCCATTTTGAATTTTTCGATTTGAAATTTTTCTTTAACTTGCATTATTTCTTTTAATCTAACTAGTGGCGGAACCACGTTTATAGTAGTGGCAATTGCCCCCTTAAATTTTTTTTAATAATTTGTTGTATTTTTAATATATGTCTCTATTAAAATTAGAAATTAATTTCATAAAAAATTTAATTATATTAAAATATAACATTAAATTTTAGAAAATTAAAAATTAACTTAAATTTTTTGACTCCGTCCCTGGACGAAACACCGATCATCCTTTCTACCTGGGAGCGTACGAGCTGGGAGTACAAGCCGAAACCAAGAGCAGAAGAATTGGAAAACTCCGCTGCCGTCACTACGAACGGGAGCTTCTTCCTCCTCCTGAACCGGACCGGCTTGGCGGCGGCGCTACCATTGGAGCAGGAGCATAGGAAGAGAGAAGGTAAGGTGGCGGGAGAAACTTTGCTAATGTGGGAGAGCGACACGTGGCAGTCAAGGAGACATACCACCTTAGGGATTTCCTTAAGCTATGAGAAATCAATTCTTTGTTTACTTTCGTTTGAGAATGAGGTGTCGTTGGTGGTTGAACTGTTAACTATTTGATTTATTTTGGGTTTTGGACTGGTGTTCTTGTTCATAATATTAAGTGAAGAACATTTTTTTACTAGGAGTAATTTTGGTCTTTGTCCATAAAATTTTGCCAAATTGGCTCTTTGTCCGAGACTTGATAATTTTATTTATTCAAAAGTGGAGGGAAAAATCAAGGTTTAGAAATAACAAGATTTATATTAGATAATTCGTTAATGTTTTTTGGATAATTCGTAAAAACAAGAGAGACATGTGCGTAATTGAAGACCGAATTGTCCCAAATCACGAGATATTATCACCGTTAAATAAGAAGACGATACAAAATGATTAATAATTCTTTCTTAATTAGACTTGTGGGGCATGTAAATTTGCCTTTATATTAAATAGATAGAGAAAGTTATTGCACATAACCGCCAACAAACAATCAAATATTTAAACGGATGAATGAATCATATCATCTAAAACAAAAAAAAAACTTGAAAATATATCTATCTTAAATAAATGTTGGGTTTCCCTAAAAGAATAATTGTGATGTAATCGATTTGATCATGAATTATCGACCTAGTGAATTTTCCCTAGTGAATTTTCAGAAAATTTAAAAAATTAATGTGCATAATTTACGTCAGTGAGCTTGATAGTACAATTTTTGTCAAATTAAAAAATATTTTTAATCTAATTGCAAAATATAATAAATTAATAGATGAATTTGTCAAGCTACAAAGAGATTAATTTACCCTATAACTATTCTAATCACATTCACAGCTACTGATTATTTGTTCCAATCTATCCACCCAATCAATGGATAGTGCAGGAATCTTGTATCTTTATTTCTGCGTTTCATTCTCTATTCGGCCCGCCTCAAACAAAATATTAAAAAATGACTTAAAACAGAGAGAACAACCAGGTAATTTTAACAGAGAGACCTACCTCTTTTATATAGGTCCGACTTAAAAAATAATTTCTCGCATTCTAATTGGACTAAGGGTGGACACAATATATAAGCACATTATATGGACAATTATCAACGCTGAGAATTTTTTTATTTTTCACGACATGTCAGTCAACGTATAATCAATATTTGTCATTAATCATATTTGATTGTTTAAAGATTTTAGTTTGAATAGATAGTTTTCAATATAGTATTATAGTAGGTTGATTATGTAAATTATTGTCTTTACACAATCCCATTACTTTTCATGAAGTCCAATTTTGATAAATTTTGTTTAAGATAAATATATTAAGATTATGCATTGACAATTGTAATGGTGAGTAACTTATTTATAAAAGAAAAAATCAATACACCTATTATTTTAAAATATTTAGTTCAATTTAACATTCTAACATAACAACCCGATTAAGTTCTTTTATGTGGTTCATACTATTTTTATATTGTGCGATCTCTTGCCATATTTTCCAGCCTCGTCATCAATAAGCAGTGGTTTATACTTTATATTATCCCAATATTTTTCAACAAAGAAAGCTCAACCAGCTAGAGAAATTAGCATGTACTTTCCAATTGGACCATTTAATTGATCATTAAATTTGAAAATGGCGCAGGTAAACGTGGCTCTAGTGGGATGAGAACCACCGCAATTGCTGTTGGGGAATAATTTCTTCAACGTGTTGTGGTCTAACAATCCCATTATGGGCACAATATTTTCTGGACCACAAGGTTGCTTTGGTGGTGCTTAGTGTTTGGCTAATGCACCGTTGGAGGAGTCTTGATCTCCGCATGCCATTGACATTGTAAGCTCCTATTAGAATTTTGTTCTAACAGGGTCCGTTTTCGACTTTGGAGCATGACTTTTTATTGTGGAAAGTCTACGTTGTTTGATAGGATGACATATATATCTCTGTATTAGTAAAACTTATTATAATGATCCATGCCATTTCAATTCTGTGTCACGGGAAGCTGCCCGAATTTGCCCGACCAAAACGACTTCGTTTGATGCTAACACGACATGTTAAACGGATTAAAAAAACTTAGTCTATAGATGTCGAGTTATTTAAGACAAATTTCAAAAGATTCTAGATTTATTTATATTTTGAAGCCAATGCCACTAATAATCAGATAGATTACTTTTCTAGATGAATTAATCTGGTCCAGAGTGTCCACCAAAACTCTTGCCAAATCTGTTTAGCAAATAATTTCACAGGATATAATGACATCTGCAATAGGGCAACCAGCTCCCAAATAGGTCAGTCGATGCATGCCCAATAAATATACTTGGTTGGATCGCAGCTTCCAGGAAATACCATGTGGGACAGAATCAACAGATTAGAAAGAAATTTACGTAAGGTAACTGTAGATTTATTATTATTATTATTATTATTATTATTATTATTATTATTAT
>SOPF01028032.1:0-39018 GCA_012979155.1 Hypericum perforatum | reverse complement strand
TTCCTGATACAGAACAGCCGGCATCACTGCCTGTGAATTTATCCAGTGTACTGATTATAAGTGCCAAGAACTGCAGCGAGGTTCCATTGCAATTGCAGTCTATGTCGATCGAATTGGACAAGGATTCAGAGCAGTCATGCCAGTTGCAATGTTGCGACGGGGGCCTATCAGGGCCCGCATATGTTGTACCTGGAGAACAGTTCAAAAAGGTGTTCACCGTCTTGCCTTTAGCAGAAGTCAAAAATCTTAAATTGGGGTCTGCAATTATAAGATGGAGGAGAAACTTGGAAACACAAGTAGAATCCTCTGCTGCATCTATTACTTGGGTTTCAACTAAGCATACCCTTCCAGAGGTAAATGTCGAGCTACCGCCGTTGGTTGTTCATATGGAATGTCCTCCATTTGCATCACTGGGAGATGCTTTCACTTATTTGGTTAAGATAAAGAACCAAACGCGGGTGCTTCAGGAGATCAAATTTTTGTTGGCAGATGCGCAAAGTTTTGTTGTTTCTGGCTCGCTAAGCGACACGATCTTTGTTCTTCCGGATGCCGAACAGGTGATTGGTTACAAGATGGTGCCTCTTGCTTCGGGTTTGCAGACATTGCCTCGTGTTACGGTGACTTCGCTAAGACATTCAGCTTCTTTCCAACCTTCCGCATTCGCATCTACTGTGTTTGTATATCCATGTAGATCTCTTTTCAAGTCCAGGAAGCAAGATGCTGAGACACTAGTGGCTTAGTGAAACGTTGTTCCTTGCTTTTGCAAACATTATATAGAAACATTCAGCTGGGCAAACCATGGTCCTAGCTAGCTAGCTTCTCTTCTCTTCTTTTCTTTTAACTTGCTGTTTCCATGAACTAATAATTACTTTATTGGATGGGACCTGAATTGAATGAATGAATCATACATAATCAGAAACTGCTTATTTAAGTCTATTTTGACTCTTTCAATGTGCTTCATTATCCTTGTAGGAATCACCTTGAAAACCGTCCTGTGCCGAATCCAAATTCACTGGGCGAACAACAATAATCAATAATCTTGTCAAGAATAATCAAAAGACGGGAATGTAACTTGTCCAAGATTGTTAAAATCAAAATTTAAGTTTTAAAATTTTAGAACTTTACGATTTAAAAGAGACAGAAAGAGATGTATCACTATACAAAATTCATGAAATTGCATTTATAAATTTTAAAATCATGAAATCTACAATTTAAGACAATGAATTTTTTTTTATTTTAAAGTTGGTGTTTCTTTATTAAAGATTTTCTTGTTCGAAATAAAAAACTCATTAACTAATTATTTTTTGAAAAAATTATTAGTATTTTGTGATAAAAAATAAACTCATCAATTACGGTTGGATCCTATTATATGTTATAGTTAACGTCAGGATCCCTGCTACGTCAATAATTATTTTGTCCCTTATCTTCTCTTTGATGTTGGTCTCTCTTCTATGACCGACGTCAGCAATTAACAAATATTCGTAAAGCGTACTCCATCGATAAAAATATTAAATAAGCAATCGTCCAATTCCTTTCATGTCTTTCCTTCTAGGTTTATTTCTATATAGTTTTTATGCATCATCTTCATCAACAATTTGACTTTTTTAATTCACCAATTTCCATAAATATCAACGAGTGTCCAACACTCGTGGCCAAGGGTCAGATTCGAAGCTCCTTACATGTTACAACTTGGAGATTTCTCCTTTCATTGCATAATATATTTTTTTTTCAAAACCGTAGATTTGAAAAAACCACAAAGGATGCCCATAATTGACGAGAAGCAAAACAGTTGGACACATACATTTTCGGCGGAATTCTCAATAATTGAGGAAGCCAACGTAAAATTGGAGAATAGATAGCAAAACGCATTGTGAGGTGTTCGTTACATCACATTTGGGGCATATTCCCAAAGCAGTAGAGCAATAGTTGCATTGGATTTGGATGGGCCTGAGCCATAATTAAGTCAGGATGTGGGCTTGATGGTCATAGGCAATCCAACAATAAATGGGCCTTTTATTACGGTTAGCGCAGTCTCTCTCTTAGGAATGTAAGAATATATATCCGGGGGAGGGGTTATATACAGAATGAAGGCATTATTGGTGGCAGCAAGTGGTCGCCATTGATTGGTTTGTCCTTGAGCGAGTAATTATTTCAAGCTCAATCCCAACTCCAGTTTTTGTGTATGTGTGTGTACGAAATCAAATCAGGGACCGCTGTCTGGTCTAATACTTGGATAGTGAGTGATTACGTGGTGACCACCTTTCGTTCATTTGGAGACTTCCTCTACTAAGTACTAACTAATATTACCAAAAAAAGTACTAACTAACATATTGATTTTTCTCCAAACCGAATGAATTTAAACAAAGGGCAAGTTGTAATAAAGCGACCAAATTTTAAGGATGTGTGGAACTTTCTTTTTCGTGATAAATTAGGATCTGTCTGTCAAACTATAATTTTAGGGTGTGGAGGAGAACAAATATCTGGCCTGGGTGCCATGATTGAGGACGGTTGGCCCTGCGTCATTGAACCGTCAAATCCTTCCAATACCCAAAACATTGGGAGGAATCTGATTGCCCAAAATAAAATTATTATGATTTGATCGATGGCACACTTTTTATTTATTATCCGCCTACTTTGCGAAAATGGTAGCGGAAAACCTGTATTATGTTCATTTTTCTTACATAATTTGAACAAACCAAATTGGATACTTTTAAAAGTCATTAAATAACTCCAACTCAATAATATTCTGATGACCGACTATTATTATACTTTTTTTTTGGTTTATTATACTTAAAGCAGGTGGCAAATGCAAACCCGGATACGTAACTTATGATCGTATAGCAACTTGATAGGCATTTAATTATGAACGATTAGAACATTACTTTGAAGTCAAAGCCGGAGAAATTCAATAATAGACACGCCAGCTAGAGTGAGAATTGATTGATAGATTGGAATCATGTGCTTTCACGTTTATTGTTTACTGCCTTTCTGGGACAAATTCAGAGCCATCATCTTTGGCTGGTTGGTTATTTTCTTTTTGTTATATATATCACATTCTTTCAAATGCTTATGATGATTATGGTAAATTTTAGCAAAATTTCATATTTTCTTTAATAATTTTTAATCTTACATTTTAGTTATAAAAAAAAAATTTGCCTTTCATTTGCTCCGTATCTGAAGTAGTTTATATCAAAATGCATGTGTCCATTGGATCGGTGGTAGTCAACCAAATAGAAGAAAAGAGATCAAGACAAGTGTGGTTAAATGGATAATGGTTCAGTCTTAAATTTGTGTGGATAGAGATCAATTTTTGACACCGTTGAAATCTCGAAATTTTAGATCAACCTTCCTAAATTTTTCCTAAAAAAAGGAGTGAGTTTAGAGTTAGGTAGGATACCGTAACCATTTTGTCCTGCAATCCATAAATGATCATCAACATCAATTGGCTGATTATTTATTAAACACCTTCATTCCCTGCGTTTAGGTACTCGGGTCTCGTCTCGTTTTGATATTTTTCTTATTTTAGAGTTGGGGAACTATCATCAGTTGAAGGTCCCAAATAGTAAAATATATACAGTGGTCGGATCAATTCTATACCCATCCTCGTATTTGTAAGAGATAAGCCCGATGTATTATACCATACGAGTAAAGTTCTAATCTAAGTAAAATTTCAGACAAATTCTAACATAAATAAACTTGTTTGGATTCTAGTGTGTACACAAACACACACACTCTATAACAAAACAACTGAAAGGGACTTTGGAAATAAAATTGTGAAGCATCCGATTCTCCAATTGAGGAGTACGTATTATCTCATAAACGAAGGCCACCAAGGCATCAAATGGTGGCTAAGCTCATCCAGAGCACATCAAGGCATCTGATTCTCCAATTGAGGAGCTCCTATCATAATCTAGGAGAGCTTCTATCGTCTCCAACTTACAAAGTTGTGCTTGTCCAATACTTTTGGGGATATGATATGATATGATATGAAGCTAACACATATGAATGTGGAGATACTTGCATTGTATAATCTGCCTGCCTGGCAACAGATGATGACATTACTTTTCAGTGTGCGTGAAACCTGAATAACTTGTTGAATAAAGCAAGTACATTCATTAGGTTTCCTCGTACGTTTGATCATGTTATTATAAAACTATAAAAATCGAATTCGGTGCTGACAATATAGAATTATTAATATTGTCTAACTTTTTTTATTTGTGCATTTCAAAAAATGAGATAAATTTATTTTTATTCTATGTGGTCGTTATTAAACAATGAGACATATATACTATTATTTACTATGTTGTCATGACGGTGGAGTACCAAATCTGACTGGGAAGGTGGATGAGGCCCACGATAGTACATACATGTAGACCCCCCGACCCCATCACTTTTACATTACACCAATCAGAATAATGCTTCACGTGCTCATTTCATTCATATATAATTGAGGATTTTTTTTTGTTACTACTCACCAAAAAGTATTCAAAATAGTACCAAAAAAAAATCTTCAAAATGGTGTCCCCGTCAATAATCTCTTTCCAAATTATGGGTTAAAAATCCGGCCAAACCGGATTACGAATTTTTAATCCGTTTGAACCAGCAAACGAGTTAAAAATCCATAATCCGGATTATATATTAAAAATCCGTGCCTATCGGATTACGGATTTTTATCCCATTTTCTGGACCGAAACACGGGTGAAAAACCCGTAATCCAGTTTACGGGATAAAATGAGATTTTTTTTGTTTGGTGCTACTATTCACCAAAAATTACCAAAATGATATCCAAAAATTAACAATTACCAAAAAGGTGTCCAGGTGGTTTGACAAAACTAGATTATGGGTAAAAAAACTCGGAGATAATGAATTACGGATTTTTTAACTGTAATAAGGTTGTTATGGATTTTTTTGGTCAGCCAAATTATGGGTAAAAAACTTGTATTTCAACGAGTAAAAGACCCGTCATCTGGTCCTAAAAACGGGTTTTTTACTCGTATTATGGTAGATTCAAAAATTTATGCGGATTCAAAAAATAATTTCTCAAATCGGACATCTGAGTACCAAGATATTGTTTTTCAAAGTTTTTTTTGACATAATCTCTCAATTTAAATTTTTTAAATTTTTTAAAAAATACAAAAATTAAAAAGACACGAGTAACAAAATCGTCTTTTGTTAATTATAAAAAATGAAATTTTAAATTAACAAAAGACGATTTTGTTACTCGTTGTTTTTAATTTTTGTATTTTTTAAAAATTAAAAAAAAATTAAATTGAGAGATTATGTAAAAAAAATTTGAAGAGCAGTATCTTGGTGATCGGATGTCCGATTCGAGAATTGTTTTTGAATCCGCATAAATTTTTGAGATCCTACCATAATACGGGTAAAAAAACTTATTTTTAGGACCGGATGACATATTTTTTTACCCGTTTTAAGGATTACGGGTTTTTTCCCGTAATTTGATTGACAAGAAAATTCCATAATCTAGTTCATCGGATTAAAAAATTGTAATCTAGATCAAATTACGGGTTTTTAACCAGGATTGCTCACGTGAACACCATTTTGGTAATATTTAATTTTTGGGTACCATTTTGGTAATTATTGGTGAATAGTTGCAAAAAAAAATCCCAATAATTGATTTGCTTTGATCATTAGCTTAATCCTCGATTACTTAATTCAAATTATAACATATATATATATATATTAACATATCAATTTATGAGAAAATTGTTTTAATTTAATCAAACCTCATATTCGAATCATAAAAAATATATTAGTGTTAAACATTAGTTGAATTTTTTTTGTCATTTTTAAAAATTTTATATCCTCAAATTTAGATTAGTCGATACAATGAGTGAAATATTAAAAAAATTTAAACCCAAAAAATAATATATATATATATATATATATATATATATATATATATATATTATACACACATATACATATACACGCAAGCGCTCAAACAAACATAGAGAAAAGAATTAGAAGTGGGGGAGGGAAAGAAGACAATATCTTGTTAAACACCTCCAGACATACATATATATATATATACACACACACAGAGTGGTGGGAAGAAGAAAAAGAGGAGGAGCTAAGTCGGAGATCATCAGCGAAATGGGATTCTGGACGCTGTTGCCGGTGGCGTCAATGCCAATCCTGCAAGTCCTGATGATAAGCGTCCTCGGAGCCTTCATGGCCACCGATTACTGCAGCCTTCTCACCCCCGATACTCGAAGATCCTTGAACAAGGTACGTGCGTCTCACTCACTTAAATCATCATCATCATCATCTAACATCCTTACACTCGAACGAACGAACGAACAAACCGATCGATTTGTTGGTATTGACGGGTGCAGATCGTGTTTATGGTGTTCACACCATCCCTCATGTTTGCCAGCCTCGCCAGCACTGTCACCCTCCAAGACATCATCTCCTGGTATGCTGCCGTACTCCTCCTTCCTGATTATTACCCTGTCTCGATTCATTATAATATATGTGATGATGTAATGAGATGAGATATGATAAGATGATTATCCAAGACGGTCTTGTTGTTCCAACAGGTGGTTCATGCCAGTGAACATCGGCCTCACCTTCTTGATCGGTGGGCTGCTCGGCTGGATCCTCGTCAAGCTACTGCGCCCGACACCTCACTTAGAAGGCCTCGTCATTGCCACCTGCTCCTCCGGTAAACACTTTCTACTTCTCCCACTTCAGTCACGGACGCCAAGTTCTCGCCTGCGATTGCTTTGCTTTGGTCTGATTTGATTCCTTGTAAATATAAATACAGGCAACCTGGGAAACCTGCTTCTAATAGTTGTCCCTGCCATGTGCAACGAGGAAGGAAGCCCGTTTGCCAAACGGAGTGCCTGTAGCTCAACTGGACTCTCTTATGCATCCTTCTCCATGGCTGTATGTCTTTTTGCAAACTCATCCACTGTCCAAATTGCTGTCAAAAGACGTGTTATTGAATCCATTCATCCCTCTTGCGAACAATGCAGCTAGGTGGGTTCTTCATCTGGACTTATACATACCAACTCATACGAACTTCAGCCACAAAAATGATGGATGCTCAAGCAGCGGAGCGAATCTCTAAAGAACCAAACATGGAATCGGATGCCAGACTAGAGACTCGGCTTCTTTATAAAGAACATCCAGAGATTGACATAGCTCTCGCCGAGTCTGCAGAGGACGCAGAGAGCCATAGGGTGAGGTCTACCTTCGGCTGTATCGTTTCACACTTGTAGCTCTTGCATGAATAGCCCCTGACCCTATGTTTCTCTGGCGTTAGATTGTTCGCAGAGAATCAAGCCTCTATGGAAAAGGACAGACATCACTCTGGGACAAGATGGTTGGATTTCTTCATCAGATATTAGAAGAGCTGATGGCTCCTCCAACACTAGCTGCAGTGAGTTCCCGGGCCATTGCGCTGAGTTTCTATCATGTACAGACAAGACAGTGAGATGTTAATGTATGTGTGTTCTGGCCTCTGTATAGATAATAGGGTTCATCTTCGGGGCAACTACATTCCTGAGGAACCTTATAGTTGGAGATGGGGCTCCCTTGAGGGTCATCCAGGACTCCGTCAAATTGCTAGGGTAAGTTCAAGCTAATCTCTATTGTCTCAGTGCTCTCAAAGAAACAGCAAACCAGAACCGACTCATCCAATAAGCCATCTGCAGGGACGGGACCATTCCATGCATCACCCTCATTCTGGGAGGTAACCTTACTCAAGGTGAGAATCGATCCTTCCTGAAAAAGTTTATTCAACTTCAACCCTCGCAAAAAATAGGGAAATCAAACAAATCATGTGACACAAGTTCTGCTTCGACAGGTCTGCGAGCATCAAAGCTCAAATTGCCGGTGGTTGCCGGGGTGCTTTGCGTCAGGTATGTAATACTTCCTGCAATAGGCATGTGGATAGTCATTGCAGCAGGCAACTTGGGCCTCCTCCCCTCGGATCCTCTATTCCACTACGTCCTTATGGTTCAGTACACGCTTCCTCCCGCCATGAACATAGGTCAGTACAATACCATAATTAGCACTTGTTGTTAAGGCCTAAGGGAGCCATTGTACCACACTATTGGCACCAGGACCCGTGTGTGTATATGCCAGCTCTCTCAAAAAATATTTGGTCTGAATGCAGGGACCATGACGCAGTTGTTTAACGTGGGGCAAGAAGAATGTTCGGTGCTGTTTCTATGGACGTACCTAGTTGCAGCTTTGGCACTCACTCTGTGGTCGACTGTGTTCATGTGGATGCTGTCATGAATCTTCCTTCCCCTTTGTAGGAAAGGCTGCAACCTTCCATCCACGATAGTATAAGTTAAGATAATTTTTCTCTCTAGTGAGTGTGACAGCTTCCAGGATAGAGGTCGTGCACTGTATTTAGTCCAAGTTGAAACGAAAAATGTTCTCTTCATTCAAACGAAAAGACGATACAAACCAAAAGAAGAACAAATCGAAGCAAATCAGCATAAAGAAGTCCAATGCAGAGTAGGTTGGAGTTTGGGTCGATTCGGCTGCGGTTCAACGACCTCCATATGTATGTCGACTCTTTGCAGGATACCATACGGACGACAACCATCCATCTTCCTGATTTTTTGCTGCCACTCATCTACATACCATTCCCCACCTCCTTTCTCACTTTTCTATGTCAGGTAAACTGGCCCTTCAATCCCGTACCTGCAGAATGCCGAATACTTTCCTCAGTAACTCTAGGTCACTAATGATTCAAGTCCAACACAAATTAAAGCTGCCCGACATAATGACCAAAGTCGCGCGCTGAGCCGTTTTTCCTATCAGAAAGACTCTACCTAGATATGAATCATCCATAAAAAAGTAAGATGATAAGGAAGAATTAACTTACTTGGTCATAAACACAATAAAAATGGATCTTATCTTCACAGTTCTTGCCTCTGTATCCACGGGTCTACAATGATGAAAAAAACAAAGCCAAAGGTTCAAGGGAAATGCTGCTACATCTAAAGGTTAAAAGCATGTCTTTAGTCGGAGTAGGACGACGCCAACACACAAAAGCCAATAGCATATGTATATTTCTTGTTGCTTATAGGTAGCATCAATCCATCATCAATAACAACTGTTGGCCACCGATGAATCCCGAGTTTTGCCCTGAGCCTGCGACACCCAACCCCCAACCGCCCCACCGTAAACTGCCAGACCCAACCGCCCATTTCCCACCCCTACCACAAGCTACCCCTAGTACCCAGCCCCTCTCCGACCGAGCCCTTACTCCTAACCCCCACCTAGACCCCATGGACACACAAGCCCAGATTCCCGACATCACCCACACCACCAACGCACCCTGTTCCCCAGATCTAAACCCTAACATCTCACTAGTCCCCCCAACCAACCCCTCAGTCACCGGAAGCACTCCCCCATCATCTGAAGAGCACTCTCGGCGGTTGTCTTACCGGGATACAGTCCATAGTGTTAATGGGTCACCCGCCCCCAACTTTGAAGTAGAGTCTGACGATTGGCTTGCCTCAGGCGCGGTGGTCCTGGACTTAACCACCAACCCAGCGCAACCCCACCTAGTCCTCAATAAGTATGCTGAGCAGAAGCTGGACGAACCGTGGGCGAAGATGGTCGTGGTTAAGGTACTCGGTAGATTGGTTGGTTATAGAGCCCTCCAGAACCGACTACACCAGCTGTGGAACCCTAGAGCGGGGATGCGCCTGGTAGACCTCCCTAATGGCTACTTCCTTGCTTGCTTTACTGATATGGATGACGTTAGAGCGGCCCTGGCAGGAGGTCCATGGCTCTATCAAGACCACTACATATCTGTTCGACCTTGGAGCGCTTCATTCAGTCCAGAAGAGCGTGAGATCCCGAGAACTAAGATCTGGGTCAGACTCCCCAATCTTCCGTGGCGACATTACCACTCGGAATTACTGAAGTGTGTAGCATCTGTGCTCGGTAAGCCCATCAAATTCGACCCTAATACGGAAGAGAAGACCAGAGGTCAATTCGCTAGGATGTGTGTGGAAGTGGACCTATCTAAACCCTTGATCGGTGAGGTAAAGATTGGAGACGTTGTGCAGAAGGTGGAGTATGAAAGCCTCCACAAGATTTGCTATGGGTGTGGTAGGTATGGATTTTTCCGCGAGGACTGCCCGGTATGCCAACGTGTGCCGGTGGTAACTCCAACTGCGAACCCAGCAGATGGCAGTGATAAGGGCAGCTCGGTGAACTCTATGGATGCCGGGCCAACCCCTACCACCCCATGCCCCGGCTCTAATAGAGATAATGTCGGCCCTTGGATGATCGCCACCAAGAAAGGAAGAACATTCAGGCCTACTACTCAGAAGCCAAACCCAAATCTCACTTTCAAGTTTGGTGCCTTTTCCCCGCTGGAATCTTCTGAAGCAACAAAGGAAAGTACACAGGTCCATCCGGAATGCCGAGCTCCACAAGCCCTTACTCCAAACAAGCCATCGTCCTCAAAAGGCCCTTTGAAACCCACCAAAACACCGAAGCACAGCACCTCCAAAAAACCCTTTCCCCCCTCCTCCTCCATCCAGGACAACCCAAGCCACCTTCAGAAACGACCCAGAAATAGTGACGACTCACTTAACCAAAGACTCCAAACTGCCATCAACCGAATCACCACAGCAAAAGAGAACATCCACCCCAACTCCGCCACATCTCCTGACCAATCATCACACAAACCTGCCCCCCACCCTATATCCTCCCTCACCAACCATAAAGAGCCTAACCACTCGAGGGACTCACCACAGCCAGCCCCTAATCTCGTGACTTCTCATACATCCGATCCCCCCTATACCCAACCATAATGACAACTCGAAAGTCACCCAAACACATCACTTTTCCAAACCTGAGGTTTCCTCCTCGGAAGCACGAATCCACCCATCCGAACCAGCTGACTCTGCTCGGATGTTAGTTGATTAACTCTGCCCTAAAACCTTAATCCCATCAACCACAAGACCCAGATACAACCAATGGATCTCCGGATATTGACGTGGAACTATTGTGGCGCCAAAAAGCCCGATTTCATGAGAGCCCTGAAGTACTTGATTCGTACTCATGGTATAAGTTTAGTAGCCTTGTTGGAGACGCAAATCAGTGGGGCGTCAGCAGAGGCAGTTTGTCGCAAGACAGGGTTGAGCTTTTTTCGAGTCGAAGCAAAAGGCCGTAGAGGGGGCATTTGGCTATTATGGTCCCCTGCAGTCTCAGTTTCAATCCTGAACCACGGGGAGGAGTATCTTCATGTTACAGTCAATCAGTTTAACCATCTATCCTCGCTCATTACACTGGTCTATGCCCTCCCCCCAGTGACAGGGCTAGAGGACTACTGGAAGACGATTGCCTCCTTCGCCCCAACCGATGCTACTCCATGGCTTGTCGCAGGAGACTTTAATGCTATCACGTGCCTGGATGAGCGCAAAGGCGGATCAGGTAGGCTCCGAGTACAAGATCGACGGTTTAGTGCGTGGATCAGTAAGAACGGATTAGTGGATGTGGGTTTCTCTGGATCACCATTCACCTGGTCAAGGAGCTCTAGCAACGGAGGACGCATTTCCAAACGTCTCGACCGTGCTTTATGTAATGATAGTTGGCGAACACAATGGTCAGAGGGACGAGTACAACATCTTGCAAGATACCAATCAGATCACTCACCACTACTCATACATCTCTCAAACCGGGATACCGGCCAGAAAGGTAGAAGACCTTTCAGATTTCAGGCCGCCTGGCTCTCCCATCCTAGCTTCCCCCACGTGGTGAAGGACAAGTGGAACTGCTCTAAAGAAATTGAAGCCGCGCTTGAGGAGCTAAAGGAAGAGTTAAAGTGGTGGAATCGTAATGTGTTTGGCAACATCGAAAAAAGGAAGAAGCGATTATATGCTAGGCTTTGTGGCCTTCAGAAGGCTTTGGATCATAAGCCCAATAAGGGTCTCGAAGCCTTAGACATTAAATTGCGACAAGATCTTGAGTTACTCCTTCATCAAGAGGAGATCATGTGGCTCCAGAAATCACTGGAACAATGGATCACCAACGGCGATAGGAACACGAACTACTTCCATACCACTATGATGGTTCGACGACAACGCAATAAACTCTGTAGGCTCAAGAACTCGGCAGGAGAATGGGTGTGCGATCAAGCCGAGCTTGAGCAACTTACCTCGGCCTTCTACAAAGCTCTCTACACGGATGACCTATCCCCAGGGACCCATTCCCTTCCGAGTGGCTACTTTGCACGCTGGTCGGAGACGGAGATCAGGAGGGCTTCACGTCCTGTATCTCTCCGGGAAATTCATACAGCACTCTTTGACATGGCCCCGATTAAAGCTCCTGGAATTGATGGCTTTCAGGCTATCTTTTTTCAAAAATGTTGGGGTCTGGTCAAGGATAATCTTCTAGCCTACATTACTCATGCTTTCCGAACCGCAACACTACCCCCCAGACTCAATGAAACCCTCCTAGTCCTCCTACCCAAAACCCAAGCCCCCACTACCCTCCAACAAATCCGACCTATAAGCCTTTGTAATGTACCATATAAATTACTTACCAAGCTCATTGTCAATAGGCTCAAGGCAAAACTCCCGGATCTCATATCACCGGCTCAAGGAAGCTTCGTCCCAGGAAGACAAATTTCTGACAATGTTACTGTTTTGCAGGAGGTGGTTTACTCAATGCGTCATAAGAAAGGGAGGCAAAGTTGGATGGCGATTAAGATAGATCTAGAAAAAGCTTATGATCGAGTCCGCTGGAGCTTTGTAGCAGAGACAATCCGTGAAGCGGGTATCCCGCAATCACTAATCGACTTGATTATGGCTTGTGTTACTGGGTCCACAATGAAGGTGCTCTGGAACGGGGAGATGTCATCCACTTTCACTCCTTCCCGAGGACTACGTCAAGGAGACCCCCTCTCCCCCTACCTGTTCGTATTGTGCATGAAGCGCCTAGCTCACAGAATAGAAGAAGCAACGCAAAACAAAGAATGGAAGCCGATCAAACTCACGCGCCAAGGACCAAAAATCACTCACCTTTTTTTTGCAGATGACGTGGTCCTCTTCTCGGAAGCTTCGCAAGACCAAGTCAGTTTGATAAAGCGCACCTTGGATGAGTTCTGTAAGGAATCGGGCCAAAAAATCAGCGAAGCAAAGTCTCGAGTCCTCTTCTCTAATAACACCACCACGGAGCAAGAGAGGTATCTCAGTTGCAGGCTAGGAATAAAGGCCACTAAGTGCTTCGGAAAGTACTTGGGTATCCCAACCCTCCATGGACGGGTTAATGATGAAACTTTTCAGTATATACTAGACAAGGCTCAAGCTAGGCTTGCAGGCTGGAAAGCGAGGCAACTCACATTAGCAGGTCGCGCAACTCTCATCCGTTCGGTTCTGTCCACTCTCCCATTTTATGCGATGCAGGTGATTTCACTCCCCGTAAGCTTGTGCGAGAAGTTGGATCGGATCAGTAGAAACTTCCTGTGGGGTGACACCACGGATAGGAAGAGAATTCATCTCGTCAGTTGGGAAGAGGTGTGCAAACCCAAGGCAATGGGAGGCTTGGGCATTCGAAGCGCGAAACTTGCAAATCAAGCTTTGATTTCCAAACTGGGGTGGCGATTCTTATCTAATCCGACAGCCACATGGTCATGTATCCTGAGCAAGAAATATGTCAAGGACAACCATGCCTCTCTGCTAGGGAACCGATCCTCCAGACCTTCAGCTATCTGGTCAGGGATTTCCAAAACAGCAGATCTATTAAAGGAGGGACTGAGATGGTCAGTTGGTGATGGTCGTAGAGTTCTCTTCTGGTTGGATGCGTGGCTGCCAGGAGAGAGGGCGTTAGTCTTCCAACTTACTGTGTCCATGCCGATGGAGCATCTTCAAAGGAAAGTATGTGATTACTGGTGTGTAGCGAGCGGTTGGAAATGGGAGCTCATCAACGACCTACTTAATGATGAAATCAAGCAAAAACTACTAGCGAGTGTGGTGGACAGTCCGGGGTGTACGCTTGATTCACCCTCGTGGAGTTTCTCAGAGACAGGTGAGTTCTCTACCAAATCGGCATACCTACAATTAGTGGGGAGCACACAGGCAGCATATCCTACTCCAGTACAATGGGACTGTGTTTGGAAAGTGAAAGTTCCGGAGAAGATTCGCACCTTCCTCTGGCTTTGTATGAGAATGAGGTTAATGACAAATCAAGAAAGACATAAGCGCAATTTCAGCCCCCACCCGCACTGTCCAAGCTGTAACGATCGAGAAGAGTCCATCTTACACTTGCTGAGGGACTGTCCCAAAGCAAAGTCCATTTGGTCCAAGCTGATTCCTGTTGAGAGAAGGCAACACTTTTTCTCGATGGGGTACCATCATTGGCTCCGTACGAACATCCAGTGTGAATCCAGGTCGTTTTGCGAGACCTTTTGGAACATCCTCTTTGCGAGCTCCTGCTGGTGGATTTGGCGTTGGAGGAACAATGAGGTTTTTGGTAAAGCTGAGGAATACATGGATAAAATCGGCTTCCTTCGGCTCCAAGCTATGGAGTTTGAACATGCCTGGAAAACTACGCTTACCAAGGAGATCACTTCTGTAGATCGTAACACCAAAATAAATCAATGGTTACGCCCTTCGACAGGAACCTACAAGCTGAATACGGATGGCTGCTCGAAAGGGAATCCAGGCATGGCCGGGTGTGGTGGAGTTTTGCGTGACTGTAGAGGCAGATGGTGTATGGGTTTCACGCAAAACTCAGGCCATTGTAACGCTATCGCAGCAGAGATCTGGGGCATTTGGCGAGGTTTACAACTTGTTACAGCTGGTAATTTTAAACCGGTGATTATAGAAATTGACTCAGTGACAGCTGGCCGATATATTACCGAGGGGGTAGCTAGTGGAAATCCACTTACCGTACTCGTGAGTAAATGCAGGGACCTCATCCGCCTTCACGGGCAAGTAGAGGCCGTAATTTGTAGTCGTAACGTCAATAGAGTAGCTGATTGGCTAGCTAACTTTGGTCTTACCATGCCGCGAGGGTTGTATGTGCTTGAGCATCCACCGGATGGGTGTCTGTCCCTACTGAAGGAAGACAGCCCGGAGACAATGTTGTAACCGTATTTAAGTTCCTTTTTGGCTATTGCAAGGGCGTCCTAAGCCCACGTTTCTCACCAAAAAAAAACACACAAAAGCCAATAACATGCAAGTGGATGCATGTTTTCAACAATCTGAAAGATTAAATTTCAAACATATTTTAAGGAGAATTATGGTGGAGGCAGAGGCAGAGGCAGGCAACAAACTATCAAACTATTCTCTTGAATTGGGCCCGGGAAATTCTAGCGCTTCGGCCCAGGCTCATTGGACTGCTTTGGAATCATCCTCCTCCTCCTTGACCTGGTCTCTGCTGGCACTAAATCAATAAATAGTATGCTTCGGTGACAAGATAAAGAGGGAGGGAGGGAAAGCAAACAGAGGAAGTGGAAGAGGAGGATTGGGAAAAGAATAGGATTCCTCTTTTACTTTACCTGTCCCTCTATCCCATCTATTCTCTCTCCCCTCTACGACGGTTGCTTATATGTACAAACAGTATATATATATATATATAGTCTCCAAAGACCGGCCGACCAGAGTTGATGCTGCGATGATGATGGCACGTCTCGTCTGTTGTTGGTTCTGGTTCTGTTTCTGGTTCTGGTTCTGTCTGTCGCTATCACTATCAGACGGGTTTGGGTTTGGGTTTGGGTTCGGGTTTGCTGCTTCTGCTTCTGCTTCTTCATCATCATCAGAAAGCAGCAAGGCCGCCCTCGTTGACCACTACCACCACCCGAATTCGCGGAGGCCGGCTGCTCGCTCCCTCCTCATGTCTGTCTGTCTTTCGCTTTCTATCTCCCTCTTCATTGATTGATTCTTTCTTTTTCTTCTTTCCGTTGACGCTACTTAGTTATAGGTTAACCAATTCCTACAATACAATACAGTACAGTACACTACTGTGTCGCAAGTTCGATGTTTGGGCTTATATTGATTTATTCATATTCATAAAACTGAGGATCGATCATCTTCTTCATTGGCTTGGCTAATGGCTTCTTCTTCCCCACCACCAGGCAAGTAGCTGAGGACCACCCCTTCCCCTTGGAGCTCGTTGCTTCACTCGATGGAACCATCTATTTGCTCCACAACTCGTCCGGACGGCTTATCTGGTCATTTTCATCCGGCTCTCCTATTTATTCTTCCTACCAATCTCCCTTCAAATCCGCTGATTTCTTCCTCGACTACGATGACAACTGGCAGCTGTATGCTTATCTACCCAGGGATCCCTCCGCGGTATCTTCAGCTTCCTCTCTCTTTCTCACTCTTTCTTTCTTTCTTCTTGTGTATCAGCTTCTTTCATGCTTGGATTATTTTCTTTTTTGGATTTAGGGTGTCACGGGTCAGAGAGTTCCTATGGCTGTTGAAGAATTTGTCAAAATTACCCCATTCATATTAGAGGACGGCACCCGCATTCTTGGTTCCAAAACAACAGCTGTCTCTGTTCTCGAGGCAGCCACCGGAAGACTTATTGAGAGCCATAAGTTGTCTGGATCATCTGATCCACCATCTACTCCGAGGAACAATAACCAAGACCATGAGGATCCACTTGTGTCTGCCCATGCTGCAAGTGTACATCAGACAATACATCTCCTGAGAACAGATTATGAACTTGAAGCACGTCTTCCGAATGGTGCAGTTTCTTGGAGCATGAAAGTTGCTGTGATTGATGCCTTTTCTATTTGCAGAGATGCTGCCGTTCCAACAGCTGATCTCCACGTAACTTATGATTCTGGTTCTGAAAATGGTAGCACTTCTGAGATTCCGTTGTCTTGCCAATCGAAAAGAATACAAGTCCACAGGGAAGATAAACCAAAGCCCTCCCTTGTTGAAGTGATGCCACAGTCTGGTTCAAGGTTGTTGCTTCCTTTACAACCCAAGTCTGGTGAATACTCGAACAATCATGAGGTTGATAGCGTAATTGAATCAGATCGAGAAACCGGCAATTCGTCCATCAAACTTTTCTGGATAGCATTGACTATAGTCTTGTTAGTCATCGTATTGTGCGTTGCTTATCTTCACCGTTTGTCAGTGGATACGGAAAAAGCTGATTTTGAGCAGTCCAGGAGTAAAGGATCAAAAAGCTTACCATCCAAGAAGAGGGAAACCCAAAAATCGGGCAGCTATGAGACACTAGATGGGCATATGCTTCTTGGAAATGAGGATCAACTTGCATTTCTTCAGGGCTCAAATTTGGACCTGAACAAACATGTTGATCATGGTGCCTCGGGAAACGTAATCGGTAAGATGTTGATATCAACTGTTGAGATTGCTAAGGGAAGCAATGGTACAATTGTCCTTGAGGGTATATATGAAGGCCGACCAGTTGCTGTGAAACGTCTTGTTAGAGCACATCATGATGTAGCATTCAAAGAAATTCAGAATCTTATTGCTTCGGACACACATCCAAACATTGTCCGATGGTATGGTGTGGAGTATGATAAAGATTTTGTCTACCTTTCATTGGAGCGATGCACCTGTAGCTTGGGGGACTTGATTCAAGGCTACTCAAATTCCTATCTAGACCTATCTACAATAACAGGATCACTATCTATGAAAGACCTTAACTTGTGGAAAGTAAATGGCCAACCATCATCTCAGTTGTTAACAGTTATGAGGTAACTTGAACTTGTTCTAGTAAATCTTTGATTTCGACGAATATGTAACATGTGTCTACAAGTCATCATTCAATGATGTTGTAGAAATCATATGTTAGTGTATAGTTGGCCACTCTGAAATGCGTGATTGTATATCTAGACATGTGGATGAATCTTTTCGGTGAATCCATTTTCTCAACCGTTTTTATAGTTTGCAGTACTTTGTTGTGTTGAAGTCTGAACCTTACTACTCCATGTCAACTTCAGAATCAGTTTCAACAAACTTCAGAGATAAACTATGAGTCGTTTTTTAGTAATTTAGTAAAACTGATTTTAGGTGCATACTAGCTAGCACTTTTAGAGATTCTGTTCCAATGTTTTTCTCCAGAGCTTTGTGAAAGGGATTTCTTTAAAAAATCAATCGTGGACATGCTTCCTTGTGCATTTAATATTTCTTGGCAACTTGAGATATCATGGTAGATGGACACTACGCAGTTGAAGTTTTGCTATTCGCTTTTGAGTCTTTCAAAAGCTATGAACATAGTTGTTGACTTTTTAACTATATGTTGAAAAAAAATTGTTTTGATCAGAATCCCCATTTACGAATGAAACTGCAGGGACATAGTTTCTGGACTCGTACATTTGCACGAATTGGGTATTATTCATCTGGACTTAAAGCCTCAAAATGTTTTGATAATTAAAGAAAGATTATTGCGTGCCAAACTTTCCGATATGGGAATAAGCAAACGATTATTAGGGGAGAATTCATCGTTGGGTCATCACGCCACTGGTAAGCTGTCCAATATAATTAGGTGGCTTCATCTGCATCTTTGATGTATATCATGTTTTGTTATTAGTGAATTTGATAAATTGTTGCAGGTTGTGGAAGTTCTGGATGGCAGGCTCCTGAACAGCTCCTACATGGTCGCCAAACACGTAGCATCGATTTGTTTAGCTTAGGATGTGTTCTCTTCTATTGTATAACTGGCGGTCGACATCCATTTGGTGAACATTATGAACGTGACAACAACATTGTGAGGAATCAAATGAACCTCTTCTTGTTGGAGCATTATCTTGAAGCTCTAGATCTTATTTCCCGTTTATTAAGCCCAAACCCGGAATTAAGGTAAATAATAAAGCCTTTATTTCTATAACGAGACACCACTTATATTTGTATAAAATTATCATTGCATTAGTGCATCTCAACTTTGTTATGTCAGGCCAAAGGCGGCAGAAGTGTTGCAACATCCTATGTTTTGGAGTTCTGAGACCAGACTCTCATTTCTTCGAGATACGAGTGATAGAGTAGAACTGGAAGATAGGAAGTCTGCCTCCGATATTCTGAAAGCATTAGAGAGTGTTGGATTAATGGCCCTAGGAGGAAAATGGAACGAAAAGATGGAACCGATATTCATTAATAACATAGGCCATTACAGGCGCTACAAGTTTGATAGTGTTCGCGACTTGTTGAGAGTAATCAGAAACAAGTTGAATCACTACAGAGAACTCCCCAAGGAAGTGCAGGTGAGTTTTCTCACTTGTTATGTCATAATGGTTAGTTAGAAGTAGAACTTATAGGATACTTCCGGTTTTGTTGTTGGATGTATTACTTTCACACTAGTTCCATGAAGGGAGATTTTTGGTAATAATTTATTTTTTCATGGGCCTCAATACTTCTTCTTAGCCAAATTGAAAAAAATTGCACAGAAAGGCTTTTTTTATGAGGAAGCTGAAGCTATTAGGATAACGGCTTGCATTATATGCTTGGATTTCTTTCAAACTTCTTCCTGTGAATGCTGACGTTCTTGTTGGTTGGTTTCTTCAGGAACTACTCGGACCCATTCCGGAAGGTTATGATAGCTACTTTGCAGTCAGATTCCCAAAGCTTTTGATTGAAGTTTACAAAGTGATGTATCATTTCTGCCGAGAAGAAGAATTCTTTCAGAAATACTTTAAAAGCAACGTCATTTGAGATATTCTTTGGCTTTTCCATAGATTTATGATGTTTGCTAGAGATGCTTTCTTCGGTAATGTATAACAGTAAAAGCTAATGTAAATATATGTTCTTGTGTGTCTTTCTATTACATCTTTGTTAGTACTGCTGCTTCTTTCGACATCTTCCTCCTTTTATAAGTTGTTGAAGACTAATGGGGCATCAAAGTCAAACGGGTATTACGGGTATTGCTGGAGCAGGTGTGCTTTCTCTGCTTTGACTTTGCAGACTTAGCTGGCTAGTTGGAGAGGATTTGAATCCGAGGGAGGAAGTCGCATGAAGCTAAGCTAACCTTCGCTAGCAGTACTCTTACATGGAGTCATCACCGTATATGCTTCTGGTGGATGTCCTAGCCGTGCACCTTCTCTTGGACCGGCTAATCACTTCCTCCTCCTTCTCGCCAACAAACGACAGGAATCCTTGTAGGCGTTTGGATGGACCCGAGGATTCAAGATCGTTTTCGTCCTCGGTATGAAGCTCACTGAACTGCTTCACCATGTGTACGAAATGTACCACAAGAGCAAAGAAGCATGCGAAGCCGCAAACCGCAAAAAGTCCCCAGAAGCTTTTCAGCTGCAGCCGCTCTGCCTCTTCTTTAGAACCTTCAAAACTGCAGGCACTCCTCATTAGCCACTTGTTGTGCATTCTTTGGAGATCCCCGCCCTCGGAAAGTTTGAGAATTGCAGTGGACATGTCAACTGCTAGAGGCGAATCCCTCGGAAAGGCCTGGCCAACCACAGCAGGTTTCGTCAGCATATCATTACATTACCTCTTCATAAAAGTTTCCAGAGACAAGTATGAAGATTTTGCTTTTGGTATTTCAGACGGCTAAAAATACTTACAAATCCCCATCCGAGTTTGCTAAACTCTTGTCCTACAATGCTGAATTCACACCTAGTAGAGAGGAAAAGTTCCATGTATGCTCGCTCATCGATAACCGCCACCACCCCGCCATTTCTGGGACCATCTCTCAAGGCTTTAGCATATTCTTCGGCAGAGCTGAGGGGAACAAGTCTAGATTTGTCAATGTTGTATTCCTTTATGAGGTAATCTTCTGCAAATGAGCCTCGCTGCAAACCAATCGGGCCGTTGCTCGACACCAGGCTTTCAATTCCCTTGACAGGTGATGAGAGGTGCTCCACCGTGAGCATTGAGGTCAGACTAGCTGTATAGCTCGAGATCAGGATTAAAACCACAAAAAGCCACATGATTAGTACAAAACGGCCGAAACCGCTGATGGTTTTTTCCCCTGCAGACATGGAAGGGGCAGACAGCTGAGCAGGAAATTCGCTGGAATATTCGGTCCCTTCCATCAAGTAAGAGAAGTAATTGAACAAAAGATACTTACTATGGGCGAAGAACAAGGTGGAGAAGCTAAACCTGCACGATCAGATGCAGCCGGTGAGTTGGCTGATGGAATTCCAAGTACAAAGGTTGACCCTCCTAAGTTGTGTTTGTTGAGAGTACTTACCATAGGATTGTGATTATTTGTTTCCTGGGAGGACCTCGGAAATCTTCATTTACCTTGTGCTCTAGTATCCATATTACAGCTCCCACCACCAGGAATAATAATCCTGTTAAAATCCAGAGTCTTGGAGTGAATGGTCTCAGGAACGCCCAAGCTCCGGAGTTGAGCCTCCTAACCGGTACCACAACAACTAAGCCGGACTCTATAAACGGCTGCGTAAAGTCTGCCATCTTCGTCCTATCTGTGGTAATCGCAATGTCCCCAACTAAGGCATCATAAACCTGCATGCCAAAGGTCAAGCGACTTCGGAGATCCAAAAAAGCAAGCAACTAGGTAGGAGTAGCACTCACCCCTGCTGTCAGCAACTGCAAGAGTTCTGTGTGATCGTCGTCCGATGCTTTGAAAGTGTATGGCACGGCATACGGCAGTAGATTGAGCGCAGAAGTGAATAAATCTATGCAAAAGCCGGTGAACATGTCATTGCCTTGCACAGACACGAACTCGGGAAATATATTTTGCTTGGGAACGCCAATTATGAGATGCTTCCCATTGTTAGGGAACACCCACCCACGAGGCTTCACTGTCGTCTGTCCAGGCCAGATAACATTGAGGAGTTGCCCGTTCGAGCTAGAACGGTTGGATGGCCTCCTGGAAAGTGCTGTTTCTGGAGGCACCAACGTTAACCCGGAGTCATTAGACCAATAGCCAATCCTCCTGAAACCAGTTCCAATGACATTGATGATCTCGTATGCGGGATGGACGAGGTTTCCATCGGAATTGAACTCGATCAGCCCTGTTATACCAGACATGCTGATGTTAAAGATGCTATCTAACAGCAATTTCCCTCCATCAAAGACTTCAACAGCATCAGCTTTGAAGTGCCCTCCAACTGGTTCACTTGCCAACTTTGGATCCGGGGAGAACGAGATTTCTCCGCCACGATCAAAGAAGGTATCAAATGCCCGAGCAAGCAGCCATACGGCGTCGTAGGCATACATGCCATAGGTGCTTAACCCGAGGGAGCTGGTGTTTGATCCTCCACTGACCAGTTTGCTCCAATCAGAAACAAAGTTGCGCTTGCTTGGCGAATCAGGGGAGTAGATGCGCAGCGTGATGACTCCTTTGATGCTTTCCATGGCCTCCTGAGGCAGGGGAGAATCGGTATCCAAAAGAGTGGAGAGCCAGTCGGTGAGTATCCAGACATAGCCGGTTGTTGTCATCCCAAGATACTGAGCCACATTCAGCACTTCGAGGCCCCATTCGGGGTAGGCGAGCAGCACCATGATCCTGGACTCCTGCAAGGTCACCCTGAGAAGCACGTCAGTGATGTCTCCCCTGGTGAAACCGTTGGCGAGGGGAGCCTTGAAGGAGATCATACAACGGCGCTCAGCCAGCTTGTCCTCCAACGCAGCGATTCCGTTCCTGCCGTGATCGTCATCAACATAAACTGCGATCACCTCTCTCCATCCGAAATACTCGACCATGTCGGCAATTGCAGCCATCTGGAATGCATCGCTGCGGGTGGCTCTGACAAAGAAGGGGTACTGAAGAGAGGAGAGGGTGGGGTCGGTAGCCGAAAAAGACAAGAGAGGGACCCGAAGCTCGTTGGCGAGGTGGGATATAACATGGGCAGTAACTGAATACTGGGGGCCAATTATTGCAACCGTCCTCTTCTCCATCAAGCTCATCCCTGTTGACAGAAACAGCAAACATGATGACGCTAGTAGCTAGCAGAAGACAAGTGATTGGTGAAAGGGGTGTGTACATACGTACCCTGGACCATGCCGAGGAAGCCGGAGTAGTTGGTGTCCTGGACGGAGAGGTGGAGGATGGTAGAGGGAAGCACAGCGGGGTCCGTGTTGACGTGGGCAACTGCAGCCTCCATAGCGACTCGGGCAACTCTCCCGATGGTTGATTCGAGAGACACGAGGGCCCCTACGTCGAGGACGCGCGGCGGCCTTCTTGTACTTGCTGCTGCAGCAGCCCTAACCACAACATACTCCTCTCGGATAGATGATATCAGCAGAAGCAGCAGCAGCGAGACCGAGTAAGCTGGCCTGATCATATTACTATGACCACAAGTTTCCAGCCGATCTAGTTACTTATTCAACACGTGCTTCTTCTTTTTTATTATTATTGAAAGAAGAAGACCGTTGCAATTTGTCTGGTGTTGTCAAAGTAGGTTACAGCTGAACTTGGCTTGGAGATTAATTATTAGTTATTACCCTTATGCATGGGTACGATACGATACGATACGATACAATACGATACGGTACGATACGATACGAGGAAGCACCAATGTCATGTCAATGTCCATGTCCCAAAATCGGACGGACCTTGTCGTGTGTCCGCGCTTCTTTTTCTTTTGATGCAACTTCGTTGGGGTGGGGGTGTGTGTGTGTTGGTCAGGTTGGCAAGTCAGATTTAAATGTTGCATCTATGATCTATCTGGGTGGGGTTGGTTCTTGTGGCATAATCCAATAACCCACTCACTACCCACCACCATAAAAAGTTTCATGCTTCCTCAACCACATGTTTCATCCATCCATCCATCCAACTTCTGTAGCCCATTGATGAAGTTGGGAATTTCACAAAGTGATGTGGCAATCTCAGGAGAATTAATTTGTCCTGTCCAATCCAAGTAGGGGACTTCTGGATCGAGTAGGCAAAGATCCAATTCACCAATTCACTAGTCACTACTCTGATTGAAATTGGGCTAATATTTGGAGCAAAGAGAATGGGATGGGCTGGGCTGGGGTGTCGGTGGATGATGGGCGGGAAACGTGTGGAATGCAAACCACCAACCTTATTACCAGATTAGATAGATCCGAGACAGGCGCAGCAGCAACAACACCCAACCAACTTTAACTTAACTTATGAGGAGGAGGAGGAGGAGGAGGAGACTCCCTCCCTCCCTCCCTCCGTCAATTATATTATATTATATTATATTCATCCAAAAGAAACTTAACAAACAAACAAACTGCTTCCCTTCCCTTCCCTTCCCTTTCCCTTCCCTTTTTTACTTTCTCTAATTCCCTTCACATTCTCTGGCCTCTCTTCTTCTTAACGAATTTGGTGCATGTTGTTGCCTCCCTCCCTCCCTCTAATGAATAACAACAACATCCATATGTGAGTATGTATGTGTGTATGTATGTATGTATGTGGAGGCGCGTGCTTGATCTGAATCGAACTGCATGAATAAACAAGGGTGCAAGATATGGGCCCATCAGGGAGCACCGATGTCTGCCTTCATCATCAAATGCCAACACCACCACCACCACACAACCACCCCGCTGTTCGCGGTGTCATCCCGAATATTACTAACAATAACAACAGCGGCCCCGACGATGATGAGCGGCCTGACGACTCTAACAACCTCAACATCTCCAAGCCTCCCAGGGTCTTCCGCCATAGCAACAGCTCTGCTTACCTCCCTGACCCTGTGAGTCCCCCTGTGAGCTTGAGATCTCTGTTGCTAACAATGTGCCATGCGTGATCGTTTGTTTTGCTTGCGTAGGAAACAGAAATTCAGTTACTAGGCCTCGCATCTCCTGAAGATCCGGGATACCAACCCGTCTTCCGTTCCGGAAGCTATTCTGACAAGGGCCCCAAGCAGAACATGGAGGACGAGTACATCTGCATTGACGATCTACACAAGCACGTCGCCGCTACGGCCTCCGATTTCCCTTCCCCCGCTGCATTTTACGGGGTGTTTGATGGACACGGAGGTAGGGACGCCGCGTTATATACCCAAAAGAACATCCTCACGTGCATAATCGAAGATCCTCAGTTCCCCAACAGAACCAAAAGTGCCGTAAGGAATGCATATGCCAAGACCGACCATGCACTGGCCGATGCTAAATGCGTGGATAAGGCGTCCGGCACCACTGCCTTAACTGCTTTAATTCTAGGAAGGTGATCATATGGTTCCGTTGAAAGCGATTCGATGTGGAATGAGATGAGCGAACAACTGAAATCAATTTGGTGTATGCGTGTGCAGGACAATGTTAATAGCAAATGCAGGAGACTCGCGAGCTGTACTGGGGAAACGGGGAAGGGCAATCGAGCTGTCCAAAGACCACAAACCCAACAGCACTTCCGAAAGATTGAGAATTCAGAGAATGGGAGGGGTGATATACGACGGATACCTGAACGGACAGCTGTCGGTGGCGAGGGCGTTAGGAGACTGGGAGCTCAAGGGGTCGAAAGGGTCAAAGAGCCCACTGAGCTGGGAGCCAGAGATGGAAGAGACGAAGTTGACGGAAGAGGACGAGTACTTGATCATAGGATGCGACGGGCTTTGGGATGTGATGAGCAGCCAATGTGCAGTGACGATGGTGAGGAAGGAGCTGATGAACCACAACGACCCTCACCGGTGCTCAAAGGTTCTGGTAAACGAGGCCCTCCGCCGCAACACCTGCGACAATCTGACTGTCATAGTCGTGTGTTTCTCGGCGGAGCCGCCTCCCAGCATCAGCATTCCTGCCTCTCACAAGCGCAGGAGCATCTCTGCAGAAGGACTGGATCGCCTCAAGGGTCTCCTCCTCACCAACTGACCCTCCCTCCCTCCCTCCCAATTTTGTACAATTTCAAGTTACAGGAGTGTGTGTTGCCATTTGAAGAAGCAAGCAGAGAGCAGGATAGCTTCTTCTCTGCAATTTTATATCAGTCAATGACAGTCGCCCATTCCATTATTAATATATAGAGTTTTTGCAATACCAAGTTACTACTCCATCCTTAATTCTTCCATCAAATACCTCCTTAATAATAAACAGAGTTAAAAGGATATATTTATTGACGATATAGAGTTCTGAAGAAGCCGACAATAGTGAAATTGCAAATTCTTGTAAATATATTTATAATAAAGTTTATTTTATTAAAAAACGCTTGACAGAATTTGGATTGGACAATTCTCCACTTTCTCTCTCTCTCTCTCTCTCTCTCTCTAGGCGTCCATATGATATGCCCAGGCTCCCACAACTCATCAAAGCTTGCAACTTTGTCCTTGCAATTCTTGAAGAAGAAGAAACCCATCCACACTTGTTCCCCTTCTCATCCTTCCCTCTCCCCTCTTCCTCCTCCTCCATCTCACCAGCACATAGCTGAGCTCATCCATGATCAGAAAACTCCCTCCCTGGCCCTCCACACCTTCCAATGGGCTTCCACTCTCCCCAACTTCACCCATTCTCAGTCCACCTACCGCGCCCTCGTCGCCAGGCTCTGCACCTTTCGTCGTTTCGACAGCGTCCACCGCCTGCTCGACGAAATGCCCGGCTCAATCGGCGAAGCCCCGGACGAATCCATCTTCGTTACCCTCATCAGAGGGCTGGGCCGTGCTCGGATGGTTGCAGACGTCATTAAAGTGCTCGACTTGGTTTGTAAGTTTGGAAAGACTCCGACTTTGAAGGTTTATAATTCGATACTTGATGTTCTTGTCAAGGAAGACATTGACCTGGCTAGGAAGTTTTATAGGAGGGAGATGATGGGGAGGGGTGGGGTGAAGGGTGATGATTACACTTTCGGAATTCTAATGAAAGGCCTCTGCTTGACTAATAGGATTGCTGACGCTTTTAAGCTCTTGCAACTTATCAAGACCTCCGGATCGAACCCTCCGAATCCTGTCGTCTATAATACGTTGCTTTCTGCTCTTTGCAAGTTGGGGAAGATTGGGAGGGCTAGGAGCTTGATGAATGAGGTGGAGGAGCCAAACGACGTCACTTTCAACATCCTGATATCCGGTTACTGCAAGCAGGGCGATTTAGTTCAAGCTCTTGTTATGCTGGAGAAGAGCTTCGGTTCAGGTTTTGTGCCCGACGTTGTCACGGTGACGAAGCTGGTAGAAGGGCTTTGCGGTGCAGGACGGGTGGCAGATGCGACTGAGGTGTTGAACAGGGTGGAAAGCAAGGGAGGTAGAGTTGACGTTGTTGCTTATAACACCTTGATCACGGGATTGTGTAGAACAGGGAAAGTGAAAGTTGCGTGTGGTTTGTTGAAGGAGATGGAGAGAAAAGGATGCCTCCCTAACGTCCATACATACAATGTATTGATCAGTGGATTATGCGAGACGCAGATGATGGACGCAGCACTTGATTTGTTCAATGACATGCAAACCGATGGGATTAATGCCAATTTTGCCACTTACGATGTGTTGATCCGAGGTCTGTTTTCCAGAGAGAGGAGGGACGATGGGTTCAAGATGTTGGCACTGATGGAAGAGGGGGTGAAAGGGGGTTCCAAGGGTTGCGTCGGTCCTTATAACAGTGTCTTGTATGGCTTCTACAGGGAAAATCTATGGGAAGAGGCTCTAGAGTTTTTGTTGAAGATGCAGACATTATTTCCAAGAGCTGTTGATAGGAGCCTCAGAGTATTGAGCTTCTGTGAGCAGGGAGCCATGGAGGACGCAAAGGAGGTTTACAATCAGATGATCAATGAAGGTGGTAGTCCAAGCGCCATTGTCTATGATTGCTTAGTACATGGACTGTGCCAGGAAGGACGCGCCCGTGAAGCAGTTGAGCTCATCGGGGAGATGGTGGGGAAAGGTTTTCTACCTGTTGCATCAACATTCAACTCGATAATTAGCGAATTTTGTAGGCAGGGGAAGGATGCAAGCGCTTCGATGTTCTTAGAGGACGTAGTTGGGCAGGGTTGCACTCCTGACGCCCAGAGTTACAGTCCGATAATCTGTGGTGTTTGTAGGACGAGAGAATTCGAGAAAGCCATTGCAGCATTGTCGGAGATGACAGAGAGGGGCATCGCTCCGGATCAGTTGACATGGAACTCGCTGCTTACTTGTCTCTGTCATACACCAAACTGGTTGGGGGAAAACATCTTATTCGAGGTGAGCTTGATCACCGAGACTTGAACTCAGCTTGAAAGATTGATATAAGCAAACAGTAAATTTGCAGCAATAATCATGTTTTTGGAATGTAAGGTTTTGTATAGAGAGCTAGTGCAAATTTAGGTAAAACGACTACTACAAACAAATATTACAGAGATAGCCGTGTCGTCATCAAAAAATTACAAATTTTACCTTCAAAAAATAAAGAACAGTGGCTAGCAATTGTGAAACTGCTAGGCAATATCACTCTGAATCAACACTCTATATACACTAAAGGAGGCCGCCAAATATGATCGGATCTCTAAGAATGGAGGGATCAAATAGATTCTAACCACAAGAATCTGTCGCCGGACTAAAATCTCCAGCTATCAGAACTTTTTCTTGGAGTCGCTTCCGGCAGAAGACTTAAATGGCCCACTGGATCCAAACGGGTCTGCGTCATCAAACGATGGGAAATCCTGGCTGCTGTCAAAGTCTCCGGGGCTGCTGCGTACAGAATCAAACTTTGCAAAGGAACTGTCATCTGCACTAACGAATGAGTTCCTAGATTCGCCAAACGAATCGAAGCTGGATGGAAAAGCACTATTGTGGTCCAACTCTTTAAATGAGTCGAATCTTCCGAATTCCTGACTATGATCATTGTCTCTAAATGAGTCAAACCTCGAGAATCCATTATCAGAATCTGCAGTTTCTCTGAAGGAATCAAAGGTCGACGGGAAACCATAACCTTGGTCAGACTCTGCAGTGCTATGCATGGAGTCCAACCTTGACAGTGAAGCGTTTGAGGATTTAAATAATCCACCATCATGCATGTTGAATGAATCAAAGCGAGAAAAGCTGTCAAATGTGTAGCCGTCAGACCCTTCGCCCGACTTTCTTGGAGAGTTGTTATAAGCAGGGGTGCTCGGAACAGAGTCTGCAAATGCATATGAACTTTTCCCCAGGGCATATGCAGGTGTACTTGGAACAGAATCAGCAAAGATGCTCTTCCCTTGATTATAGGCAGGGGTGCTGGGCACAGAATCAGCAAATAAGTTCCTCCCTTGATCGTAGGCAGGGGTGCTTGGCATAGAATCGGCAAACATGTTCTTCCCTTGAATGTAGGCAGGGGTGCTTGGAACAGAATCGGCAAAAATGCCCCTTCCTTGATCATAAGCAGGTGTACTTGGAACAGAATCTGCAACCATGAAAGGGCTCTTTGCCGGGAACATGTTCTCCGCCCGTGACCCTGTCTTAATTGGGTTTAGGCCAAATTCACCAATATCAAACAGATGCTTCTCGTGATCCAGATCCTGCAAAAGAAGTTGTCAGGCCAAATCTAACAAGCGTTATACACAAGGGGAGCCCTCAATATACAAACCTTTCCACTTAAAGCGTCAAATCTCAAAGCTGATTCATCAAAGTGAGTGTCAAATGTGCCCCACAAAGGTCCATCAATGCTTTTCCCACCAGCTTTGACAGAGTCAGCACTGCCCACATCTCTGCATAAGGTCTGCTTGTTAGACTTGTAAGTGGCAAATACAATCAAGTTGGAGGAAGGTGCCTAAATTATTCAGGAGCACTGAACCTTTGAATTTCTCTATCCCGAGGTGAGACATCCCCAGCATTCTCCCTGAAGGGAGAATCCTGGACTTCTTGTTGTTCGCTCTCTGTTCCACTCTTTTCAGGGGGCCTTTTAGGAGGACTCTCTACAGTCTCACCTGTCTCATGAGTGGACTCATTTTCAGGATCTTGCATTTTCATTTTTGGATCCTTCTCTGATTTTGCCGCAGCTTGTGGGGATGAAACAGTTTGAACTCTGTCAGTGGAATTTGCATTTTTTTGAACTTTCGCGGACTTGGTTTTGGGCGGAGCGACTACATTTTGCACATCAAGAGTGAGCTCTTTGACAAATGTAAATCCTGGCCATTGGAGAAAGGTGACTCGATCAATACTTCAAATGAGAGAAATGGAATATCGGAACAAGCAATGCATTTGCTTTCCAGCACTTTCAGTTGGAAACTATAAGACATTCTTAGATTGGACAAAAACCAAATTCATCAAGATCCAAAAGCAAGTACAAATGCCAAGTAGTACCATCATCTTCAAACTTATCCCATTCTTCATCCCAATCAGCTGCTCCTTCTTGAATTCCAGGTTGCCAGCCTTGTCAAAGAGCATACGGAAAATGTTAATTACAAGGATAAATGAATTGGTGTGTCTGAGACCCAACTATCAAGCTTACAACATGAACGGTTATCAAAAGAAGAAAACTAAACTTCACACTTGGGCGAAAACATCAGGTCAGAAGGATAAAAAGGAAAAAATATTTTTCACAGAAGAAATTTTCACATGAAACATCCTACACACCACAGAATGAGATCGTGCACTTACCAAAGGGAAGCTCGACTAATGAAGTTGGTTTTGCATGCAATCCATATTGTTTGCAGCGTTCATTTAAATTTTTTACTAGTTCCTCAAGTTCAGACTGAATTTGATCAACACGTTCCTGCAACAATCATAAACAGGGATCATACCTTCTCCGTGGTTTAAGTAAATCATCTTCAGCACCCAACCATAACAAAAGTACCTTGAGAACACCAGCATCTGTGCCTCCTTCCTCCATTTTGACAATAGCCCTATACAATTCCATCTTTTTCTCCTGCAAGCAATAAAGTAGATAAGCATCTCAGTTATGTTTCATTTCACGGTTCATCAGTTGAAAAATAGAATTAAAAAAAAAGAATTCAAATGACAAATCAGTAGAGAAGGGTCAGGATCAACAACAGGATTTAAGAGAAATCACGGGTGGCTCCAAGAAAGAAACATTATAACTACCTGAATATCACGAAAAGTGGCCTCTTCAATGGTCAGCCTAGATGCTACATCCCCTGCCTGCTTGCACTTCTCCTCGTACTTCTTGGCCAATGCCTCCACCTGACGATCAACAATTGCTTGTTACTAATAGAAGTGGATGTGAAATCACAACTGAAGCGAGTCCTTCCAACAGAAGAAAAATACCTCGTGTCTATCTGAAGATACCCTGGAAGACACCTCATTAAGGCGATTGTCACAACGGCTTTTATACAAGATCTGCCAACAATATGGACAACAGCAGAAATTTGAATCTATAAGGGACCATATTTATACCTATGAAGACGTTATAACTTTGATGCTTTTAACGTTTGCGATCCAATAAGAATATGATATCATGCCCTAACTGCTCACTCAACTTTTCCGCATGGTTACTCTTAAACCAGTTTTAGATGTCTCTTCATGTACCTTTCATAATTAATAAGAAACTACAGATACTGGGTACTGCAAAGCGTTCAAGCTTTATATCCATACTGAAGCACTTGGGTAAAAAATCCAAACAAGATAGTAGCACTTAAACTAAATCCAAACAAGGGATAAATAAGCATGTCTGAGGCGGCATTAGGTAACAGCTCAATAGGATTATCCAAGACATATGACTCTAAAGATGAAGTGCTCAGGGGAAAAGTGTGTTAGCTTACAAGTTCCTGCATCTTGGCCCGGAAATATTCAATTTTCTGTCTAGACTCTGATATCTCCATTTCCAACTCATTGACCTGCATTCCAGAGACTAACTGTCAACAATCTTAAGGACTAGCAAAATACTATAACTATGAAAACTTGCAATCAAAGGCAAATCAGACACCCGAAGGAGCTTCAAAACCATCTTTTTCTCAGCTTGGGAAGCCTCTTGAAACTTGGAGTTCAGAGAATTTTGTTCCTCTTCACTAAGTTGATCAAGAAGGTGCTTTTCAAGAACAGGAATTCTAGGCTTTTGCTGGCTTGGCTGCCTATCTTCAGAAGGATGAGCAGAAGGCGGCTGGGGTGGCTTTGGCACAGGAGCAGGTGGCAGCCTCGCACCAGTCATAACTTGTGGCTGTCGCACACCGACTGAAATCGTGTTGCCAGTTCAAAGCTGGATAAAAGTTGAAGAACATGGGTATGGCAAACATTCAACACAGATGAAAGAATAAAGAGAGTAATACCAGGTGCCGGTCCAACGCTTCTGCCACTAAATGAAGCTGGGTGGTGACTTGTAGCAGACAGCAAAGTTTCGTCAGCTGAAATGGAGGTTGGAAGTGCACTTGGGAGAGTGTGGCCCTCTCTAAATCGTTCCATCAAATAGAGAGCAATGCAGAACTCCCTCAGAGAAAGCATGCTGTCATTATCTTGATCAGATAATTCCCAAACCTGTTTTAAAACCTCTGTAACACAGAAAATGGCGCAAGGAATTGACACCTCCGGTAACATCCAACGCAAACCCCATTATCAATTGAAAACCATAGATGATAGCATCGCAAGATGCATAATTAGTATTTGATAAATCGAGATTATAAATGAATATTGCACGAGCAGAAATTTTCGGTCATGCAATCTGGCCCAAGTACCAAAAGAAACAAAATTAGACAAAGCGGAAGTAGGGAATAACCTCTTGGCAGCCTCCAACTTAAGAAGAGGTTCCGTGCCTGTTCACCGGTGATCTTTCCGTCTCGATCAGTGTCTACTTGCACAAACACTTTCGTGTATTTCTGAATATCAGGAGGAGTCATCTTGGGCCATGCATTCTGGGATTGGTGGGGAGCAACATTTCTACCTCCGGCAGCATACCCAGATGACGGAAGAGCCGACGAATTCTGAGCAGCGATCTGGCGATTTTGGGTTCCCAAAAACTGGGCTGCGGGATGCTGCTGATGAAAAGTGCCTTGAAGAGTGCCAACTGAACTAGGTCCAAGAGCTGGTTGGGAAGCACGCTGTTGAGAAAATGTTCCCTGAATAGAGCCAACAGAAGTAGTTCCAGGGGAAGGTTGGGGTCCAACAGAAACAATGGCTGAAGAAGAAACAGACGCAGATGAAGTTGGTTGCGGTTGAATAGGAGATGCGGTAAAAACATCTCTGAAAAGTGCATCGGCTGCAAATCCGTTTGCAGAAGCAGCTGCAAGCTTAGGATCCTTGGGTGCCTGTTGGTTCGATGCTAAGGAGGAATCTTGAAGTCCGTGGGCGGTAGAGGGCAATGGTCCAGAGATCACAGGAGGTCTGTACTGGACAGCTGGTGTCAGTCCAGATGCCTTGGGCACAATGCCATTTTGAGTTACAGGCACAGTCGGACTCCCTCTATCCTGACTTTGAGAAGCAGGGGGAATGTTACTTCCACCAACCCAGCCCGTTGAAGGGCCTGAATTCTGAGGCGGAGGAGCTGCTCCGGCGGGTGCCCTTGGCCATGATTGATTTGCAAAAGCTTGGCTGGAGAAAGTGCCAGGTTGGGGTGGTATTGAGATCTGGTTCTGCAGGGGCTGGTTTGTACTCGCAGCAGAAACGGGAACGTGTGGTGCAGGTAACGTTGCAGTGGCAGAAGGAATAGGAACCTGGGGGGAAGAGGGAATGGGAGCGAGGTTTATCTTGGGAGCGGGGATCCTGGAGGAAGCGGGGCCGTAGAGGGCGGCTTTGACGATATCAGGAGTCAATTCCCGCTGACTTTGGGCAACGGTGACAAGCTTGAGAGCATTGTAGAACTCCAGTCGACCAAGAGACCCGGCTTTCCTCTGATCAGCATAAGTCCATACCTGGCAAACAAGAAATCCACCCGCGAATTGCGAAACAATTCCAATTTTGTTTTAAGTACATAAGACAGAAACACGACACAGTCCCAACGAAAACCAAACGAAACAGCAGGCAGCTACTGTGTGAATAGAACAGAATAGAACAGAATAGGGAAGGAGGTTGAAGAAGGTAGTACCTGGGCGAGGACGTGCTTGGGAAGGGAAGAGGCTTGGAAGAAGGCGACGGCCTCGGCGCCGCTGATCCGACCGTCGCCGTCCAAGTCGGCCCTCTTGAAGTAGGCTTCGAATTGGTCGTCGGAGCTGCTGCTTCCCATCCCACCAACCCCACCCGATCACCTCTCTCTCTCTCCCTCTCTCTCTCATCCACCGACCAACCCACCCCCTGCAGAGGTGAACGGACAGATCTTCAATCTTTCCTTCCTTTTTTTTCTTTTTTTTTTAATTTTTATGGATGAATGCTAATTATCGCCCGCCGGCCCCGATCCTTTGAGATCCATTTCCCCCAACCCGGCAACTGGATGGATGGAAGGTTGGAGACTTAGTTTCCATTGGGCCCTCGATTACATTGCTCTGTAGCTAGCTCTCTGGCCCATTATCATTCTTCCTTATGGCTCACAATGCTATCGGGCCCTTAATAAATATTAATCTAACCCCCCAAAAAAAAAGGAAGCTATATTTTACTGAACAAGATAACGTAGAGCCTCTGACTGATATGGAAACCTAATTATAATTATTTTTTTTGAATACCCAGGTATCGGGCTCAGTCTATTATGGATTTTCAACAGGGCCTACTATTCCTGTTCGAAGCGGGTCCCGGGGTTAAGGTTTTAAACCTCTCCCAACGCTGTTGCGGGGGATCGAACCTTAGTTCGCTCTTCCAAAAGCAGCCTCTGACACCACTGCACCAACTGTGCGTTGGTGAAACCTAATTATAGTTTGTGATTCATTTAAGGGCCAAGCCAACACTGGTTTGTCTGTATCATATAAAAGAATCGAAGTCGAACCTTGCTAGGATTGGCGCAACATTTGTAGAGAAATCCTGACCTGACCTGACGTGATTGTAAAGTAAAGTATATTTCGGAGGTGATTGGTTTTCTGGCTCAGTTTGGTTTGGTAGTATACTTACCATGTGTTGTTACTAGGATCGGACACTATCTCACAAAAATGTAAAACACACACACAAACATAGTGGCAAAAATAAGAAATCAACATTATTCAATTTCATCCAATCCTCAACTGAAAATTTGTGTCCTCCAAATCAATGGAACACTGATCCATCCCATCTTTTTAAATATACAACATTCATTTTCATTACAAAAAGAAAAGAAAAGAAAAAAAGACCCCCCTCATCCCCCTCCCTCAATATAGAAAAAAAAAGAAAAGAAAAATAAAGAATGACCAAAAAGATGGATATATAAACTAAAATGTCGTTTATCTATAGAATATTAAAAGAAGAAGAAGAAGAAGCATCACAATCCCCTACCTGATTCGGCTAACTATCAACTTGAATGGTTCCAAACCGAACGAGTCAATTCCCGAAAGGTTATGATTGCATCACTTTGTTCTGCTGCTTAACACAGGCAGCAGCAGTAGCTGCCGCCTTCTTCAAGTCCTGGAATTTCCATATCGGAGGAGGAGGACCCGACTCCATCTTCTTATCACCACCACAGGGCTCCATTGGGAACAGGGGCTTAAGCCGACCACCAGGAGCCGCAGCATTTCCCATGTTCTTATCGCTCAGCGGAGCCCCTCTACGAATAATGACATCATCCTTGGGGTTTGTTTCATCCCTGAAACTGCACATGCTTAATGGCAACTTCTTTAGTTTGAGTCTTCCCCTCCTTTTACTCGGGGAACTTCCATTCCCGCCCGTCTTTTCCTTGCAACGGCTCGATTCTGCTTCACCGTTACCCATCCCCACACGGCCAGGATAGGATTTCTCTAGTTTTGATCCCTTTTCAGAACCCTTATTTTCGGAATCCACTTCAACAGCTATTGTGACATGATTGTCCGCAGAAGGCAGGTTCCCACCAAGACCCACATTTCCATGGTAACCAGTAGTTCTTCTCTCTGCCTTCGGAGAGACTTTAAGCTTCTTGTCTTTGTGTCCCTTCAACTCAGAACTTGAAGAATTCTTGGAAATTCTAGGTGAGCTGTTGATGACTCTGTGCAAGTTGCGAGCTACTTCTTCATCATCCCCCGAGTCCTCAGTTGGATGCTGCTTCTTGTACAACAACTGAACTTGGACGTGCTTTTTCAGCTTATTTTTTTTCAGGCCTTTGTCCTTACTGGGGGATGTCCCTGACCCTTCTTCTGGGAAGCATGCAACCAACGTCAGGGCCTCCCTGGCTGCAGCTACAGCTCTAGATGCAACCATGGCCTTCTCCTGAGCTGCAGCTCTAGCAATCTCAGCAGCCTTAACCGCCGCAGCAGCTGCTGACTTTGATGCCTCCACAATCTGCTCAGGTGTAAACTTCTGGGAGTTATTGAAATGGGAGCTTACTAGAAGGTTGAGGCGTGTCTGGAACTCAACGGAAGTAGGGGAGTACGGAGTTGGAGAGGGAGGAGCCGGTGTTAACACCAAAGCTGAGGAGGAAGATGAGGCAACAACAATCACAGGATGAGAAGGAGGAGGGGCATGATTCTGATGAGAAGCTGCAGCTGCATCTACGGTGGCGGCATCGAGATCAGAGTTCTGTCTCTTGAAACCGGCAAGCAGACGCTTGCGAGGAGGCAGAAGCACATCAGCATCCAGGTGATTCACATCGCACACATTAGCATCCATGGATCCAGGGCCTGGTCAAAAACCACCATTCACTCACCTAAAAGCATGTCCGGAATCCACATACATGCACCAAACAAGGAAAGAAAGCTGGGGAATAAGTATCTAAGCAACCAAAAACCCTAAAGCCAAATCAAAAAGGAAATAGCCAACATCAAAAAAAGAAATTCGGCTACGCCAGAAAAGTAAGAGCAATCAAGCAAGTACCCAGCTAAAACCTCATCTCGGCGAATTGGAGAATTTGACAATTCCCCAAAGCTCCCAATACAAACTACTTATCAATCACATATATCCAGCTCCCAACTCCCAACTCCATTACGGGAACAATCAAAGAGACCAAGGAAGGAACAAGCAAACAAAAGAATTGAATCGCCAACAACCCTTTTACAAGTTGCTGAATTTTGAGCTAAAACGGATATAAGCAGCCCTTCCCTTCCAAAACAATTCAACCCTAATCATGAGACACTAAACAGACAGAGGCAGGATCGGTGTCCAATCCATTCAATTACCAATCAGATTACGCGATCGGCTTAACCATAATCATTGAAATGGATAGAATAAAACAGAGAGATTAAAAAAAAAGAGAGTTGATCTTTGTAATGATCAAAGATTGTTCTTTTTAGTTGTGGTTTTGCAAGATAAGGGTAGGTACCTGATCATCAATTTAATCTGTTACTCTGATTGGGATTGCAATTTGCATATTTGGAGGAGAAGAGATGGACCCAATTTGGCAGAGGAGATTATAATTAGGGTTTTCTGTGTTCTATGCCTTTGTTTTTTTTTTGTTTGGTGTGTGGTGTTGGTGGGGCTGACAAGAAGAAATCATCCAACTCCATTCCCATTTGCCAATTTGAATATTTTTGGTATTTGCTTTCTTCCTCCCTTAGTCCCTTTTTTTATATAATTTTTGTCAATTCTCTCTGCAAATACAAATTTTGAATATCCACTGTTTCCTAGTATGCATCTTCTATCTATTTTATATTCTCCACTTCACCCCTGAACGTGTTAATTGAATTATTTGATTTCGATATTTTGGTATTTGCCAGGATATATGAATAATGATGATTTAGATTCGGATTACGATTTTTCTTTAATTAACATAATTTGGTAGTACCTACGATCACAACCGTAACAAATAAATATTATGAAATCGAGTACGATAGGGTTCCTCAGATATATGATCGAACAATATATTATATTCTTCTCATTGTTTTTTATACAACTTTTTTGATAGTCGCTTCAAAAGTTGCTATAAGTTTGTTTGTGTTGCTTGTAACTTGCATACTTCTTGTTGTAAAAACCCTGATGAGAGAGAGAGAGTTGGAGATTACTATTCAACGAGTTTGTGCCTGCTCTTCTGCCTGCTCGTACAGACTATAAGCTCCCGGTTTGCCTGTCAGCTGGTCGTCTCCTGCACCATCGAATTGCCAAACATGTAAGAGCAAGAGGCAACAAAAGCTGCAGCTCCATGGAGGTAGGTATTAAAGCCAGATTTATACGACCCATGGAAGCTCATGTAAACAAAACTACATCACATCACAGACACACAGGTCCAAACCCTTTTCCCCTACTGACAAGGAACTACTCAAATCAAAAGATGTCATTTTCCGTCGGATTAAAAAGGCATACTAGAGTTTCGCTGAGCATCATAGAAGTGTAGTTCGGAGCCGATCTCGGGACTTTGGAAGCAGCAGAGGTCATATGCACCCTGAGCAAGAAGAGAGCTAGCCGTGATGATGATACATGTCCATTGTCGGATTGGTCTTCTTCTCGGCTAGGGAATCCACCTCGGTCTCAACCTCTGACTCTGCATTGCTGTTGTTGTTGCCGGAAGTGAGCAGATGCTTCCTCTTGGAGCGAGCACGCCTGTTCTGGAACCAATTGTCGACGTTGGTCTCGAAGATCTGACCGTGCTGGCTGAGATTTGATACTATCTCCTCGATCTTCTGCTTGATTGGGGTGGCATTTCCTTGTTCTTGTATAGTAGAGGAGAGGGGTGACCAGGAGGAGGGGAGAGGGTGGTCTTGTGGGAGGTGGACGAGTTGGTCGCAGATGGTGGCGTCGACGACTATCTGCTTCCGGAGGATCTCCAGCTAGTCGTCGGTCATCACCTACACGTACAGAACAACATTGGAGGGAGGACTCATTAGTATTTTTTTTTTTTTTGATAACTGAATATATTAGGAAACTAAAAACCGTCCACCAAAAAAACCAACTACAGAGAGCACCAACAACAAAAAAGGAAAGGAAAACCTACAAGCAAAACAAAAGGAGCACAATTATAACAGAAACGGAAAACCAGCAAAAAACAGCAGCCAACAGCAAACTCAGCAGCAAGCGTCCAGGAACAGGGTGAGGTCCTGTCCAGCAAGGTCCGAAGCCACATTAGACCAGAGGACCCATTCTTTGATGTGGATGTACGCGGTAAGATGGAAGACTCATTAGTATTATTATTATTACTACTACTACTATTACTATTATTATCTTCCTCCTCCATCATTACCACTATTGCCGTACGAGGTTTAGGTCAGAAATAATCTTCGCCTTTTCCTGTTCTGAATTAACACAGGCACATATATATTAATTCACACAACACACACACGGATACCAACGTCTATAAACAGATGAAGACAAAGTTTAATCGGTGGAATGTCGAATGGGTTTATAACTCCTCCGACCAATCAGAAATTTGAAGACTTTTACCT
>SOPF01028031.1:0-50104 GCA_012979155.1 Hypericum perforatum | reverse complement strand
CATCCGCGTAAGCAAATTAGATCTAACTCGATCTCATTAGAACTATTGTCAAGTCTGCTAAACTCCGCGCTTCCGCATAAGAGAATATATGTTCCAACTCTATTACGATCGAGCTGCTACCAAGTGTATATTCATCTTTTTCAACTAATTTGGAACTATTATCAAGTCCATTCAACTACAAGCTTCTACATAATTTAGGAAGTTTTAATTCAATTGTGTTAATAGCATATTTTTTATGTTTCCCTCATGCATAATAAGATAATTTTCTTATGCATATTCTATACTAGAAATATAAATTATGGGCAAAATTACTTATATATGATTTTCATTAATATAATCATTAATAAAAAAAAGCATATTTATATCAAGTCAAAAAATAATTTACCTCTTGTAGCGCAAATACTCTATTTAGTCTTCATGCTTGACATCAACCCTTCATACTCAAACCAAATTATGTGCACTAGATGGAGAGTTCAACGAACAAACTATACAGAACAATAAAAGTTATTATAAGAACTTTAGTTGATAAAAAAATTAACCTTTTTTACTACCTTTAAATATAAACAACCTCGATGCCAATTTAAAATATATTCAATTTCACTTCATATCATATGGAAAATAATTTTGTAGTTAAGTGTATCTATTTTGTTAGATCATTACCTTTTTACTTTATTTAGCTTTTTAACTCTTAAAAGTCTTCGATTAAATTATATTAATTTGTTATTTTTTATAAGTTTGAAACTATACAAATTGGTTAAAACTCAAATTTAACTACCTCGCCCATTTATATAAAAGCCCTTTTTAAAAATCTTAACATTTTAAGTCCCACTTGAATAACATCTTTTTCTAGTATTTGAAGTTCCATCACATCTTTCATTTTGTATTTTCTATCTTATTTTCCGCTTCAAATTTATGACACCAATGGTCAATTACTCAAGCATTATACTTTCCTACAAGTTCTTATAACTCACTAGATTTAAGCAAAAAATGTCAGTTTGAACACTCACATTTATAATCTAGTCACGGGTTCCAATGTAATGAACAAAATTGTTCTTTGCCATTTTTTAGATTATTACAATTGTTCTTATAAATTGTTCTTTGTCAATTTTCTTCCATATGCAATTAAGAACAAAAAACTCATCAATGTCCCACACACATTTAAGCATATTCATTAGAGATTCCAAATCATATGAACATACTTTAAATCACTACGATATCAATCAAATTGTTTTAATTAATATAAACCATAAATCAAACATATGCATATTCATATTAAGTCAATTAATTTACCTCTTGTAGCGTAGATACTCTATTATATTCTCAAACTTTAGCTCAGACTCATCTCTCGATTCTCAAAACAAATTATATGCACATGATAGATAGATAAACATGCAAGCGAATATGTAAGTCAAAAAAAACATTCAAGATAAAGATTTATAGTATAAGATAGAAAATTGTGTTTGCACCATATACAAAAGAAAATTTCAAAAAAAAAATCTATAAAAGTAAATTTATTAAAATTATCCATATCATAATTGAATCTTACTTGTTAAAGTGTTACTTCTTCCCAAGCACGAATTCTTCCTTAAATTGTTTCATCGACCATTAAAACATGAACCAATAATATTTGAAGATACAAATTGTCGTACGAGAGAACGTGTAATATGTAATTGGTGCCATGATTTTTTAGTCCTAAGCCCTTAATATAACCAAATGAAAATTTATTATAATTCTTTTGATTTTCACGCATTTAAAAATAGCCTAATCCTTTTGCTTGAATTTTATACTACAATTGTAGTTTATATGTAAAGTAGGATCAACATATGGCCATTCAACTAAGTTGCAGAACTTGTGAATATAGTAAGATTTATTATTTTTTGTCGTATAATGTAAATGAATGCAATTTAATATTATCATTATGTCTAATAGGGTTTATAATAATAATTGAAATTTAATCTATATAACTTTTCTCACCATGCGCACTTGATAATTATGTCATCAACATTTTATAATATCTATATCTTTTTAGAACTTGTTATAAAAATTATACATACATTAATCATTTCAATCTAAACAAGTACTCAAACTTAGCAAGCTCACCAATTTATATAAAACCAAAAAACTGTCAATGCGTTTACCGAGATCTTTTCTTGGCTTTTGGTAATTTCTATCTTACTTTCTCCTTCAAATTTATGCCACGTTTTTTTCATTCGTAGTGAATCAACCGTAAACTTATCCACCTCATGCTTCACGTAATTTCATATACTTATATTATCGTGATTAATTTGATGTACGTGAATTTCAAAATAAAGAAGTTTTATTCATGATCTATTACCTCCCAAAATTAAATTTGTTCCAAATTTGACTAATGATGTTTCTTAGAATGTCGGCAATGGTCTATCACTCAACGAAAATGTCCTACAAGTTTATCATAAATTCATAACTTGCCACATTTTTTCTAAAGCAGCCAGAAACTTTTTCACCTAGTGCTCCACCTAAAAACATGTACTTGAATTAACATAATTAATTTGATATACTCATGAATTTCAAAATAAATAAGTCTTTTCCATAATTTATTACATCCTAAGATAAATTTGTTCCAAATTTTATAAACATATATATTAGATAATTACTAACTAGTCCTTACATATATAATATAATCGTAAGAAATAAAAAAGATGTGGACTGTGCAAGGTTCCTTACATGTTTTGGCCTGCCGATGATGGAATCCTTTTCGACATCATCCATTTTCACATTCACTTAGATAACAAGGCAAGGGATGCATTAAGACATGGTAACATAATTGGTATCTTGGATGCATTCCGGAAATGATGAGAAAAATAATATGATACAAATGATGAATGTTATCTTGATTGTAAAATACAAAGATTCCAGAATGATAAAGCTCTGCAAAAGAAACAGGGACACAAGGCTTTTAAACCAAGATTTTTGGTCATTACAATGAGCTAACTCGATCTCATTGTGGTTATTACTTATGGGCTAACAAAAGACAACTATGCCAACCGAGACAATAAATTATCCAATTTCATTAATTTCTTCTTGATGGTGGTCTAACATGTAGACAACTTAATGGAGTACTCAATGGAGTACCAAAGAAATTACGTCCATGGAAATTCCTTATCATTTTACGCCAAGACTACAATAGGTTTTTTTGAAAACCTTCTAAAAAATCTAATTCAAAAATATTAATTTACAAAAGTATTGAATATGATTCAGGGATCAGGTGGGTTTATATTTCTACCCCTAGCTATATCTTTTACTTCCAAGTTTCTCTAATTTTTTCTTCCTTTTCTTATCCTTGTTTTATGAAGTTATCCAAGTTCAGTATATCACTCTTTCCATTTTGTCCGTGACTACACTCTAATTCATTTATAATTATTTCGGTAGACCGTTCAAGAACCTCTTAATGGATACAATCATTTATCTTTTGTCAAATTTTATCAGCTCTACCTTAGTTATATAAGGATGGGTGTTTTTTTGTCAGAAACCTGTAAAATGCAACGCCTCCATTCATTTTTTAATCCATCTTATCCTATTTCACTTCTCTACCAATTAAATAGTTAATCTAAGAACCATTCGCATTTTCGTAATAAATTTAATTACCAAATTATTCACTATAAATTTGAAATTCACTTATTTAGGACTAGCTTAATCCATTTATCGATCTAAATTATATCTAACAACATTAATAAAATTTCTTGTTGACCAATAATTTAGCAATTGATTAAACTAAATTACGTGTCAAATATCAAATTTGTTCGTACAAGCAAATTCGTTAAATTTTGGCTGTTGAAACTGTTAACATATCTTATAATTATATCGGACAGGGTCACAGAGTGGAAACTCTAGCGTGAGCAAGCAAACATCTATAACTCAACCAAGAGTTGCACATCTTTCCCTCTTAAGTAAGCATGACCCGCAAGAATGACCAACTTCAATGGAGCTGGCCATAAAGGACTTGGTCCCAGTCTTCACATTTCTCACAATGAACACAAGTTTTTTTTTAATCAAAAGCAAACCTCAAATAAAATTAAAAACGAGGAATCACAATGAACACAAGTTGATAATACGAGACTTTCACATGTAAAAAAAGGTAAAAACACCAGGAACTTGGAAAAAAAATTATCTTTAGTACCTAAAGCTTTATCGTTTAAGACTAGTACGCTGGGAACTTGGTTTACGTATATAATCTTACTAATATAAATGAAAAAATATAAATAAAGTAATTACCTCTTAATGCATCCTTCATAAAGTACCCAAGAATGTAACTTTTAGAATTATCGGACAAATTCCCTGCAAGTAAAAAGAACTCATAATAGTTAATATATAAAGACAGATGTAAAAATTATTAAACAAATAAGTATAGCACTGTTTATAATCCCATAATATTTTTCAAGTCTGTAAACAATGCAAAATTATATGGATCTATTAAAATAACTTCCAAAAATATATCTTAGTTGTTACTATTGACCAATATTTTTTACCAATATTATCATAAAATACAAACTTTGTTTTATGCGATCCTTCTAGACGGTTCAATACATAATATTAACACGAAAAGTAAAAACTAACAAAACAGTAGGTCAAAATGACTGATTCAGAGTGCAAACAATGGTTCAAATGACATCATTGTATCAAGATGCATAATCCAACACTCAAGTAATAATACCTATTTGCTATGCATCTCACTAATAAAAACTAATAAATCCAACACAACACTTCCAGAGATAAAAACAAGTTGCTACCACCCTGTGCAAAGACCACCTATTACGGATTTTACAAGCTTAACCCATTGGTCCGAGCTCGAAAGCCGCAACTGCATTACTTAGTAGAAATTGAATAAAAGTCCCCACCCAAATATGCATAAAAACAACAGGTTTCAACCAAAAAGAAACAGATGGGTCATCATAACACTCAGGGTCAGGAAACAAAGGGAACCCAAAATAAGAGAACAAGGGGAACACGTGTTCTTTTTAAACCCCTACAACAAACAAAAAAAGGATACCCAAATTAACTATGAAGCACGGTGGGAAGAGTTCTGACCTGAGAATTTACGCCAGGGTTCGAGTTTGGACAACCCATCACACTTGAAGCGACAGACAGCAGGGAGCAGTGTCCCACCGAGAGCTAGAGCGTCTTAAAAAGAGGGGAGGGGAACATCCATGTGGCACGGCGTCTAAGACTTGGTTAAGCTAGGGTTTAGGATTTTAGATGGCACGGGCCCTGGAGCCGAGAAGGGAGGTCGCGATGGGCCCAATACTCCATGTAGGGAGGGAGTGCCTTTAATGGAGAGGGCGTGGAGATGTAGATTTGCTTCCATGGTATAGCTACTTTCTCGAAAGAGGGAGGGCGGGGAGGAGAGTAGCCTAGATGTTATGGTTTCCTGCTCTTAAAGAAGTTGACAGATGGGGATTATAAGAGGGAGGGTGGGAGGCGGTCAGTATTTAGAGAAGTCATCCATGTGCCTCTTTGGTGGTGTGCACGGAGAATAAGAGAGAAAGAGAGAGAATACTCTCTATTAACCTTGTCAATTGATTAGGCTGTCGCACATCAACTAGTGTAATAATATATCATAGATATACTATATACATAATATTGTGACTGTCCAACACACGTGTAGTCTAAGCTTGTCAATCAACTGCTGAACTCGCCTATTGGTTAAGCTTTGTTTCACATCAACTAGTGTAATAATAATATATCATAGATATACTATATACATAATATTGTAACTGTCCAATCATAAAAAGTTGTGAATTGCCGGAAATTATGAATGTATACTATGCAAAGCCATCAAATATAAAGAATCATCAATTGATTATCATCTAAGCTTGGCACTTGATCTATACATATAGAAAGATTAAAATTATAAGGTATAAAACAACCAATCTAATCTAAATTAATTATTGTTTTTCATTAAAATTATAAGCTTTGACTTGTTAATATTTAATATAGTTTTCATACAAGGATCCAGCCGAACACAAAGAAACAATGAGTCTCGTCCAAGATGTACTCACAGTGGGAAGGTTGTCCACCTTGAAGCAACATGTTTCGAACTTATCGGTTATCTGCCAGATTGGAGAAAGCCCAGTCAAAATTTCAGCGAAACCAGATTTCCGATCGTGGTCAACAGTTTGGAAAGAAGCCAAAAGACCTTAATGCGAGCAGACCACGTGATGCCGACTGATGCGCAAGTTAGTCAGACTGATGGAGGCACTTTCAGAACAATAATATAAAGGATGAAGAGTAGTTTTTAGAACACACTCCTTATTGAACTTAGAACAATAATATAAAGGATGAAGAGTAGTTTTCAATATTTATATTAATGTTAAAGCCTTGCAATTGAATTTTTCCAATAACAAGAGTAGCTGCTTCTATTTTAAAGTCCATAGACTAATTATATATCAGCAGTTAATACGCTTTTGTGGTTCATTAAAATTATATATAGCAGTTGTGGTTATGCTTCTATTATAGTAGTCAACCTAAGTTTGTGCTTCTTTATTATGTGTTTTCCATACCTCTTTTACAGTATTTTTATATCACTTTCATTTTATTTTTGTTTTCTATAAGTACGACATATACGCTATAGTTTTAGTGAGTTGCTTGATGATGAATAAAAAAGCAAGGATTTTGTATTGGGCAAATTACCCTCAGGTCCCTAGTCTTTATATTATTCTCCTATTGGGTCCCTCCTTTATCATAAATGAGTATTAAGTCCCTATTTTATTCAAAAATATTTGTCTCGGGTCTCCACCGACCAAATCAAATTTTTTTTTTAATTTTTTGTCACGTGAAATGACTATTTTACCTTTCACAAAACGACAAATTTCATCATATTTTTGTCATTTTTTGAAGGATAAAATAGTTATTTTACATGATAAAAAATTTAAAAAAAAGTCCGATTTGGTCGGTGGGGACCAAGACAAACATTTTTGAATAAAACAGGGACAGATTAATCATTTATGTAATATGAGGGACTCAATAGGAGATTTCGATAAAGACCAGGGACCTGAAGGTAATTTGCCCTTTTGTATTTCATGTCATTCTCCCGTATTTTGTTAGATCAAAGATTGATACTCTATCATATTTTTTGGTATTTTAAAAATCAACATATTAACAATTTTTATCGCAAACTTCTACTACATAACTTTATCACTCCTAAAAAATATGGTATGGTATATTATAAAAGCTAAATAAACTTCCACTTGACAAGCTTGATTCCTTATCATTTCAACTATTTTTTTCATAACTTTTTCTAATTAATTTGCCAATTTATTTGAGTTTATTAAATGAAAAATAGACGTTCAAACTTTATGCACTTTCCTCCTCAAATTCTCCATCCCTTTGGCTTCTTAGTAGTTTTTTTATCATTACTTTTTTTGGGGTTCCCTTTTGTTACATATTTTCGTAGAAATAATGGATCTCCATAATATTGATCCCATGAAATTTCAACCTCCTACAAACGCAAGCTTATACTTTTTTTTTACTTTGTGTCAATCTCCTAGTTGGCCCACGTTTGGCCTCTTTATTCCCATTGTTTCACCTTTTCTCTTTTATTTTATAATTTTACTTTCTTTTGTTTTATTTTGTTTAAGATATTCAACAAAATGAGTTTATTTCTCTCGGTAATATTTCCTATTGAACACAACCAACTCTTGCTTTATTTTGTTTTATTTAATTTTATTTAATTTCAAATATTTAATCCTGGTCAAATATTTAAAAATCATCAAACCATAAGATACTTAAATACACTTTTCCTACTTTTTAATATATATTCATCTTATTTCTAAATTTTATAAATAATTATATACCACAGTTTACTCAAAATTTATAACATCTAAAGTCTGGACCTTGATGTCCTCCTCGGCCACGAAGGCAAATGTTTAGCTTGTACATTTTAAACGTTGATTTTCTTGAGTGGCTAACCGAATACTTTGGGGTAACAATTCTGGTTCGTTTAGATACTGTGGCCAGAAGTTCTATTGGAATGTGCTAATTTGTACGACAACTAAAGAGATATGATGGGAGTTAATAATTCACACAAGAAAACTGAGCAGAAAATAGTGCAATGATTATAGTCTGTTGAGGTTCAAGACGAGAAATAGTGGAGAAGCTGCCGGGGTTTAATTTATGGTAGTGGTGGGGGGGCTTCGAGAAGCCGAAAGAAAAAAAGTGGTGGCTGACATGGGTTAAATCATGGTCTCATGTCAATCGTCCCCTAGACCAATCTAATCTTTTATCTGTACAAACTAATTATTATACTTCTTTATCACAGTTTCTATATTTTTAAATTTGTCAAATCTTTCTGACATAAAATATATGCAATCTATTTAATTACAGAATTTAATTTTAGTCTCTTAAATTCTAAATTTGGTATTAATTATTTTAGTAAAGAATGTGCCATTTATATGTTATCCGACAAAATTTATGAATACAAATTATAGTTTTAAAAGGTAACTCAAAACTAGACTACTATAAAAGGAATTAAAAGTTTATAATGTTCCAATTATTTATCGAAACAGAGATTACACAGATTTAAAAAAAAAGAAGCCAAATGGAAGCAAGGAAAAAAATCGACTCACCGAAAATAAATACCAGTTTGATAGAAAATATGGTCCAATAATTTCCAAGACTTTTGACAGTGTGGAAGTTGAAATGGAGCGAGACGCTACACGAGACCCAACCCGATGTCAAGGAAAAACAATTTTGTGACCGTATAATTTAGAGGCAAAAAAATAGTACTAAAAGAGGAAGAAAAACGGTGGAAATTAAAATTTCTAAACTCCCGACACATATCCAGCGATAGAAGACTCAGAGCTAACGTGATGTATTACTTAATGCTATTTAATTAATAATTATGTTTAACATTTTGATTATTGTTACAAGTATTAATAATAGTAAATGAATAAGATTTACTATTTATTAAATTAGTTGGTCAATTGATTAGTAAAAATTGAGATTTTCTCTAGAATTGATGTTGTTTTCAATATTCGTAAAATTAACAGATAAAGACTGTCATATTTTTTTTTGTATTCTCAAAATCAACGGATTGACAATAAAATATTCACGAACTTCTTCTATATCAGGATGACCAACGTTCTAATATGCAATGTGTTGTAATTAAGCATGTAATTAACGAATAATCATGTATTTAATTATGATTTAATTAAACGACAATTATGTTAATTAAATCACACTTATTTATTGAAGCGATTATGTAGAAAGGTTCGGATCGTCGATAGCGAGTTGCTGATCGAGTATCGTCACGTTCGCACGGACCGATTACTCAATTTCCACGAATTACCTTGATTGTAAGTCTAAAACAACGTTCAATACTAAACTGAAATTTGCCTTTTCTGAGAGGATTTTTGGGAGTGGACAATTACAATTTAATCACCCGGAGGTCCCATTATATAGGGATTAATCCTCCTGCTTGCATGGCATGGGCATGCCACGACATGCCACGTGGCGCGACGTTGCAAGTCCATGCCAGCCACCGGATGCTGACGTAAGCACTGACGTCATTTCGCACTCAGTTTTTTCGATTGGGCTTGGTCCAATGGACCAGCCCATTAGTCTCAAAGCCCAACAATCTCCTACTCATTCATTATTGAACACTATCAAAATAATGAATGTAATTTGGGCCCTATGCCCAATAATCTCTCATTTAATCATTATTGTTCACAGTCAATAACGTATAGACTATAAATCAGAAGCACAGACATACATATGAAAGTGTGCTTCACCCCAGGACTCATGTCATATTTCATTGTTCACATAATGATTTCAAATAATTTTATTTGTGTTCACTATTATACTTTTCAATACAATTGGTGCATCTGAACAACGAACCTCAAAATTTAATGGACAGAGTTCCTTCTTCCTTAACTATATTCTTTTCATAATGACACAGTATACTTTTCTAGTCAGCCCTGCCAGGACGAATCACTATGTCATAACCTTATCATGGACTTTCCAAGCTAGCAGCACTGAATCATACTTCCATAATACGTTTAGGATCTTAAAGGCAAAAATTAGGAATCACAGTTCTCGAAACGTGGTCTCACACCAGGGATTATAAAATCAATGAACATTTTCATCCCATCCGGTGGTCAAACAGTACGCATCATACTTATTCACATATTATGATGTAGATTCCATTGCATAGGAACACATATCATTGAAAAACACCATATTAGAGTATTAGCTACAACTAACTCTATGCTTTAAGACAGAAGGTATGATAATTTATACTTATTTTTTATCATATGAATCGTAGAAGATTCAAATGTAATAACTCATTATTATATCCCATAATAAATCTTGCTCTCTTAGCAAGATGACATTGTCGTCGTTGGACATCGCACATATAAATGTCCAACAACTGCCTCATCTCATTCAGGAATCAACAAATTTGGCTCCCATTGAGGTAAACATCCATGTGAATGGGCTACTATTATGTCTAACATGTTCTAGAAGGTATTCATATTGCCAAAATCAAAACATCTTTATTTATAAATGAAAATATCGCAAACCTAATGACTTTAAATATTTCTCAAACACTTCTCGAGATAACGCTTTAGTCATAGGGTCTAAAACCATATCTTACGTAGATATATGTTTCATACATAATTTCATATATTTTACTAAATTTCTAATAAAATAAAATTTAATATCTATATATTTAGCTCTACTATGGAAACGTGGATCCTTAGCATAAGCTATTGCCACTTCATTATCACAAAACATATTCACAGGTTCCACAGAGTAAATCAAGAACAGGTGACTTGAGAATCTCTTTAGCCACACCGCTTCCTATGCAGCATGAGCTGAAGCTACATATTCAATTTTCATTGTTAAGAGGGATATTCAAGTATGTTTCTTGCTACTCCATGAAATGGCCACCCCTCCCAACAGGAAAATGAAGCCAGATATTGATTTTTATTGTCTTGGTCACTACCCCAATCAGCGTCAGTGTAGCCATCTAGCTTCAGGTTTCTACCTTGATAGCATAGTGAAAAATTTGCAGTTGTATTCAAATATTTGAAAATTCCCTTGACAGCTTTCCAGTGAGCAATACCAGGATTGGATTGATATTTGCTTACAATGCCAATAGCATAACATATATCAGGTCTTGTACACAAAATTGCGTACATTAGACATTCAACCGCATTAGCATAGGGAATCTTTTCTATATTCCCTTTTGTTCAGCTATTTTTGGACACAAGTCTTTGCTCAAATTATGACCTCTTACTAATGGACCATACTTTGGGTTACAATGATTATAATTAAAATATTCTACTACTTTGTGGATATATGTCTTTTGTGAAAGAGACACTATTCTTTTCGAACGATTTCTTGAAATCTTAACTCCGAGTATATAATCAGCTTCGCCCATATCTTTCATTTCAAATTTGGTTGAAAATTAATCTTTGATTTCTATAAGTAGTCTCATGTCATTGGAGGCTAAGAGTATCTCATCAATATACAAAGTGATAATGACAAATTTCTTATCTGATTGCTTAACATATACACAGTGATCTTTATCTATCATAATAAAATCATTTGCCATGATAGTATTATGAAAATGAATGAACCATTGTCTAGATGATTACTCAAGGCCATAAATTGATCTATTCAATTTGTAAACCTTTTGTTTGTAGCCTTTTTGGATGTAACCCTGAGGCTAAATCATATAGGTTTCTTCATCCAATTCTCTATTGAGAAAAGCAGTCTTAACATCTATTTGATGCATTTCTAGATCTATGTTAGCGATCATAGCCAAAATGACCCTAATAGACGTGAATCTAACAACAGGAGCAAAAGATTCCTTATAATCTATTCCTTCCTATTGTCTGAATTCATATGCAACCAGACGTGCTTTATATCTCTTGATACTGCCATCTATATTACGTTTGACTTTGAGAACCTATTTATTCCCAATAGCCTTACGTCCTTTAGGTAGATCAACCAAGTTCCAAACTTGATTTTTTGTCATAGAAGATATTTATTCCTCCATAGCTTTAATCTATTCATTCTTTTGTGGAGAAGACAGAGCTTCAGAAAAATTTCAAGGTTCATCTACATCATGAAGTATAGTCAGTAGAACTTCACCTGAATTACCAAACTTTTTTAGTGACATTAGGGAGGCATTAGATTCACCTTCGATAATAAATTGTTGGCGTGGTATGCTAGTTCTATCAGATCTATGAAATTCTCGATTTTGATAAATATCTCTCATATATTCATCATATCGGGGAATCGTACTACTACTAGGCAGTAGTTCTATACTTCCACTGGAATAGAGAACCATGAGCCTTTCAGGACTAAAATAATTATCTTCTCGATCTTGTTGATATGGAAAAGAATAATTTTCTATCTCAATTCTCCCACTTAGAAGAATAGGTTCAGAAGGCTCTGTTTCAACAGTTTCATAGAGATTGAGGTTATCACTAATCTCTTTCAATCTAGAAAATTCATTTTCTAGAAAAATGACATCCCATGATTTAAATTCTATTATTAGTCCATTGTCCAGTTCACTAATAAACACATATCCTTTAAATACCTCAGAATATCTTATAAAGATACTTTTTCTACCTCTCGGTCCTAATTTACCGAAAATACTTGAGATAGAATAGACATAGGATGTACATCCTCGTGGCTCGAAATAGGATAAATCAGGTTTCCAATCTGTCCATATTTCATATGGGGTAGTATTAACAGACTTGGAGGGAACACAATGAAGAATATACGCAGCAGTTAGGAGTGCATCTCCATAATATGATATCGGCAAATTTGTCTCTGTCATCATAGATCTAACCATGTCAAGGAGGGTTCTATTCTTTTTTTTAGCCATCCCATTTTGTTGAGGTGTATAAGGAATAGACAACTGATGTTCAATTCCTTTTTCAACATATAGTGCTTTAAAGTCATCTGAAAGATATTCATGGCCACGATCAGTTTGTAAGGCCTTTATCTTTCTATCTTTTTTATTCTCAACAAAATTCATGTATTTCATGAAACATTTCAATGCCTCTGACTTGTGAAAAATCAAGTATATCAGACTATATCACGAATAGTCATCAATAAAGGTAATGAAATAATTTACACCATGTCTTGCCCTTACGTTCATTGGACTACATATGTCTGAATAGACTAATTGTAGTAGAAATTTGGCTCTAATTCCATTATCGAATAGTTTTCTTGTACTTTTTCCTTCTAGATAAGAAACACATCTAGGTAATATAGATTTTTCTATTTTACCTAGTAGTCCAGTTTTAGCTAGATGGTTTAAGTGATCTTAGCCAACATGACCTAGTCTAGAATGCCATAATTTGATGTCATCTTTTGATGAATTAGAATTAGTGACAAAAGAGTAACTTTCACTAGGATCAACATCCATAATAAAAAAAACCTTCTGATTTATATACAAGACCGTAAAAAGTATCATCCAAGTACAACTTAACAACATCATTCTCAAACAACAATGAAAAACCTAAGGACATCACAGTAGAAATAGAGATCAAGTTCCTTTGAATGTCTGGAGCAAATAGCATGTCATGCAAAAGGAGAGCACAACAACCATGAAGGTGTATTTCACAGGTGCCTAGTCCCTTTATATCCATGGACGAGTTGTTACTAACAAAAATGGTCTTTGTACCAGTTGGTAACCACCAATATTCTACAAACGAACTGCGATATCTTGCTATATGGTCTGTTGCTCCTGATACCCACATGGAATACAATTCAATAAGAAAGGTACAAGAAGATACATTAATCTCATTCATAATAGAATTTGGATGTACCTGCTTAGGCATTTTGCAATCTTTTGCAAAATGTCCCTTCTTCTGACATTTATAACATTTTACCTTAAAAATGTTAAAACGTCTTTTCTTCTTAGACCCAGAGGCTTCTACTTTTGGTCCTAAGTTTTCAGCTTTTGGATTTTGAGAACTCTTACCCTTTCCTTTTTTTTCTTCTTCTTTTTCTCATAGTTATTCAAACTAATCAAATTGGCTTCGAGATGAGATTTAGAGGAAAAAAGACGATCTTCCTCCAATTCAAGGTATCTAGCACCATCTTCAAAAGTTACTAGATGATCAGAATAGGTAAGATTAATCTTCATCTGTTCCCAGCTTGAAGGTAGAGAACGGATGACATCCTGAATCTACTGTTCATCACTAAGTACATGACTGGCTTTAGATAGATCACTAATCATATTAGACATCATCCTCACATGTTTCCTCATAGGAATGTCGGGGCACTTTTTGAAGGTGTCAAACCTTATAGTCAAAGCTTAAAGCTTTGACACAGAAAGCTTCCCAAATTTTAATTTGAAGGCATCCTAAAATTCTTTTACATTTTCATCAATGCAAAATTACCTTGTCACATCATCCATCATTGAACTCAGTAGAATTAAACGAGTAGTTGAGTTCTTTTTCATCCAACCAACATAGGCATCACAATCACGCCTATTCTGAGCAGTATTGCCTTTAGTAGGCTCTAACATAGTCACTCATGTTTGCTCAAGAACGTCTTGTTCTTCGAGCACATACTGGATCTTCATGCTTTAGTTATCATAGTTATCACCATTGAGCTTTAGCTCACGGTTTAACTCAGCAACTATAGTTCTAGATGCAACTGCCATTTCTATAGGGATTTGGAATATAAGAATAAATTAGAAATTTTGATTTAGCAATATGAACTAGTTTACTAAAATGTCACAACTTTTATGATACAGATTTTTTGATTAGTCTTAAAATTGAAGTGGGTTGCGGGTATACTTCCTATTACTATTTAAGAGTTAATCATCTACTATGATCATTCAAAGTTCTCTTAAAGTAAACTCAAGTGGAAGTAAACAAACAAACTCATTTTATTTATTTACACAACATGTTTTTATACATACTAAGATAATACATACTATAATACAAACATGCCAAAAGAAATATACTACATATGGTACATTATGATACAGTGTTTAAAATAACCAAAACTCTATTCTAATCCATATTAAATGGATGACCCTGTGATCCAGTCTCATAGTCCATATCTTCCTGTGGATCTTCTTCCTCGCTAAACTCTTGAGAAACGGTCCTTGATGGTTCACCTACAATGAGAGAAAATCTCAAAGGCTCACTATTTTGGGAAGTAGTTCCAGAGGGTCCAACTAGAGAAGAAATGGCTCCAGAGGTTTCACCTGGACCTTTCATGGTGAAGACAGAGAAGAAGTGGCTCCAGAGTCTATGGCCCATGCAAACAGTGAATCAGGAAATTCATACATATATTCTTGTGTAATGTAACGGTCTATTTCTAGATTGCTTCTCATTACCATAGGATATGGTGCCTGAATTTCTCTCACTAGACCATAAGACTCCAAGTGCCTTAGGAGGTTTACAATAGCTACCCGATGGGAATCCACATTCGGATTGGAGACGTTCAGAACGTGGCTTCCAATAGCTAACATGGTCAGCAAATCACGGTACATTGATCTCCAATTTTCCCATAATTATAGCCTCCGACCCAGACGGCCTCCTGTATCTCACTATGGATATCGGCGATATGTTTTGCTATATTAAACATATCTTCATGTGGTATCCTTGGTGGAAGTCGCTTCCGCAATAAGCCTTTCCTTAATACCGTAGGATCAAACCTTGGTCTTCCTGGCATCGTTATCTGCAACAAATGCAAGATAAATTTTTTGGGTTAGAAGGTCTAAATCCCAAAAATAAGATTGAAAAACACAATTTTCAAATCTCACGATGTCACACCATGTGATGGTTATTTTAATTTCTGGAATATATTCCAAAATTTTAATAAGTTTTATAATCTTGTAATTCAATAGAATAAAACAATTATTCAGTTGAGAAACAAAATTTTATTTAGATTTTTGATTTTAAAAATTGACTTTAAAGTTAATTTAAATAACATCAGGAATTAATTGAAAATTTTAATTCAAAAGGACTAAATTATCATTCAATTAAAACTTTCAGTAATTGATTTATAATAAATTAACCACGGAAAGGGCTAAATTATTAGATCAATTATAACCAGAGTGACCAGTTTGTAAAAAACTAGTCAGATATTTAAGGAATTCGCAAAAAATGCAAAATTATGAGAATGCCCTTCTCTTTCTCCTTCTCCTTTCTCTCTCTCTCCCCGACCGAAAAAGAAACCTGCACCGCCTTTGACCACCGTGCACCAATGGGTGAGAGTCATTCCCCACGACCGGATAGGTTCGACTCACTATGACATCGCAGTCACGGCCATACCATTCGCATAGCCCGTCGTGCCTCGGTGTCGTCTCGCGGTGGTCTTCTCCGTTCGTCGAGTTTCGAGTTTCTCCGGCCAATAACTTCATTTTCCGGTAATGTCGAGGCTCGAATCTGGTATGCACATGTTCGTCTTGATGCAGGGAACTCGTGGATGTTGGCCTCCGGCGTTGAAAATGCCGGATTTGGCCAAAATTGATGAAGATTGAATCGGAGAGAAAAGGGGGTTTAGGTTGGGTTTTTCAATTTTCGGGAGCAAAATTACAAATCAGTAAAAAAATTTCTGCAAAAATTTCATTTTATCCCAACCGACCAAATAATTTCAATTTGATACACAATTGAAAAACAACATGCAATTTAATACTAATTTTAATTTGATTTAATATTAAATTATCATTAACATGATTTTAACCCAATACTTCGAATTAAACATCATGTAAATATCAAATCAAGGTACTAAACTTGCTATGATACCAATTGTTGTAATTAAGCATGTAATTAATGAATAATCACGTATTTAATTATAATTTAATTAAACAACAATTACGTTAATTAAATCACACTTACTTGTTGAAGCGATAATGTAGAAAGATTCGGATCTTCGATAGCGAGTTGCTGATTGAATATCGTCACATTCGCACGGACCGATTACTCAATTTCCACGAATTACTTTGATTGTAAGTCTAAAATAACTTTCAGTACTAAACTAAAATTTGCCTTTTCTAAGAGGATTTTTTGGAGTGGACAATTACAATTTAATCACCCGAAAGTCCCTTTATATAGGGATTAATCCTCCTGCTTGCATGGCATGGGTATGCCATACGTGGTGCGACGTGGCAAGTCCATGCCATCCACCGGAGTGCTGACGTAAGCGCTGACATCATTTCACACTCAGTTTTTTTTTCCGATTGGGCTTGGTCCAATGGACCAGCCCATTGGGCCCAAAGCCCAACACAATGTCTCAATGTCTTTCCGAGTGCACGTCATGTTGGAGAATCACGACTTACTATTGTAATACTATGTACACCATGGTGACCTACTTATATAGAGCATGAGCATTATGATTCAAAATTTTAATTTTAAAAAATTCACGAAATCAATGAAGCTTTTGGATCGACGGTGATGGTTATGAAAGTTAATAATCAAGAGAATCAGCTTCACGATATTATCCAATTCTCAAATCACCATGAAAATGTCTCAACCTTTTTCTTTTTGTAGAGAACAAATGTGACTAAAAAATGGATATATCATATTAATACAATAGTTTAGTATAATTAATTTAATGATTTTATTCACTAGACTATTGAATCTTATTTAATAGTCTGATCATATTGAGGTCTCACGGTGTCAGTGTCCTATAATATTTCCTAAATAAATACGATATGGGATTATTTTCTTCCTATTAGTCTCTATCCTACCATATTTGGTTCATGCAGTTTTGTAGTTTATAGAGAAGCTCCTAAAGAATAGAATGATGAAGTCAATCCTCTAGTAAATAATTAAGACTGTACGAGGTCTGTCCATATAATTTTATTTTAATTTTGTATTGGACCATATCATATTATTCGTATATAAGAAGTGAGGTGCCGAGTTATGTAAAGAAAATGTACGTTTGGCTTAATTTTTTTAATAGGTATTAATTACTTACCTAACTGTGTATTATCGGGATTCCAATCAAAAGTGTAATAAGTCCTCGTCTTCATACGAAGAGGGTATTATATCAACTTAAGATTTGACAAGTAATTCAAAATAATCATCCAAAATTGACTAAGCTTAAGTAACCTTTACATTTGATTTCCATATAAAAATTATTTGTACAATTTTATCAGCATATATTATACTACATAGAAGTTTTGTATTATGAAGTGATCTGAGTACTTTTATGAAAATGACAATCTTGATGGAGTTCAGGTATCAACATAAGCGAGCAAGTAAGCGAGTTGCTCCCTAATCATGTAAAAAAATTTACCACCTTCGAAATTGCCTTTTGCATAAATTTTACAAAATTAGACAACTCCTCAATAACATTCTTTCCCTAAATTAACCATTACTCATATATCATTAAAATCACTTGTTTAATGTCTAAGTAATCAAAATAATGATAAATGATAAATAAAATTACCAACTTTTTAATGTTATTTCGTTATTGTTGGGCTTTGGCCCAGCCCAGAAAAAAAATCTGAGTGGGAAATGACGTCAGCGCTTATGTCAGCGCTTACGTCATCATCCGAATCAGTGGCAGTGGCGCGCCACTTGGCGCCACATGGACTGATGTGGCAATTTGGATGCCAAGCAGGCACGAGGATTTTTCCCTATAAAAGGGGGAATCTGCGTGACTTTTTTGTAATATTCCACTCCCAATTTCCTCTCACAAAAGGCATATTTCAGTTTAGTACTGAACTTGTTTTAGATTTATATTTTGAGTAATTCGTGAAAATTGAGTTATCGGTCCGTGCAAACGTGACCATACTCGACCGGCAACTCACAATAGACGGTCCGCATCCGATTATATACTCGCTACAATAAGTAAGTGTGATTTAATTAACATAATTTTTGTTTAATTAAATCGTAATTAAATACATAATTATTTGTTAATTACATGCTTAATTACAACAGTTATGAATATCCGAAGTCCACAGTTGAAATCTATGTATTCTAAAGGGAATGACACATGAAAGACTCGGACAATTGGCCCCATACTAGTTCTATAATAAGATATAGGTACCCTGTGGTTTCACCAATTCTCACTTGGGTACCTTGTGCTTTTTGGACCGTAAAACAAGTCCAAGTTATGAAAATTTCTATCATGAACCGGTCCCGATCTTCGGTCCGCGTGTTTTTTACAAAACGACGCCGTTTCAAGTCCTAGGTGGCGGTTCACGTGTTTTGGGTTAAATATTTATTTTAGTACTAAATATTTTAGTAATTTTAAAAACCCCTCCCCTTTCTCTCTCCTCCTCCTCTCTCTCTCCCCCCCTCTCCTCTTCCTCTCTCAGCAAGGAAGAAGCAAACGAACAGAGGCTTAAGCATTCCAATAAACTAACCGAATTCTGGGGAACCCATCTCACAATTAAAACAAAAAAGAGAGAAAGGTTAAATAAGGAACAAATGGAATATACTCGTGAAGCATTTTATCCAGAATTAGCATAAACCAATTGAGCCCTAGGGTCCAAAACAGGAAACCACCTCGTAATCAAACAATAGGAGTTAAAAAGCACAATAAAAAATTGCAAAAGAATTGAGGAAAAAGGGTCCAATAAAGAAATATGCCTGGTCTAAATCGGAACGAGGTTCATGGGGAGTAATGGCTTCTGGGTTCGACACCCCAACAAGCCATAAGCTGAGGGGGGCGGTCTCAGGCGGCGATCTATTCGTTCTCCGGTAGAGGGAGGAGGAGCGGGTAGGACGTCCTTGATGGATTGGAATGTGATTTTCGATTTAATTACGAATTTGCCTCTCCTGGAGCGCCAAGTCGTTCGATCTGGAGACTGGAATTCGTTTTTATTCAATTTTTTTTAGTTTCGATTTAATCTTTATTTAATCGTTTGCTTGTTCCTTGCTGAGAGAGGAAGAGGAGAGGGGGGAGAGAGAGAGGAGGAGGAGAGAAAAAGGGGAGGAGGTTTTTAAAATTACTAAAATATTTAGTACTAAAATAGATATTTAAACCAAAATACGTGGACTGCCACTTAGGATGCGAAACGGCGTCGTTTTGTAAAAAACACGTGGATCGGAGATCGAGACCGGTGCGTGATGAAAATTTTCATAACTTGGACCTGTTCTACAGTTTAAAAAGTACAAGGTACTCAAGTGAGAATCGGTAAAACTACAGGTTACCTAAATGTACTTTTCCCTTTAATAAATAAAACCTACTGAAGCTTCAGTTAATAAAGCCCATTATTCTATATCTCGCATATTATATATCATAGATTTTCACAAAGGGGAGGCTATACTAGTTACCTGAGGCGTGTATAGTAATTGGCATACCTCAGTGCCTGACACAAGAAGATTTCATATGTTAAATTGAATTTTGATGTCATCCATCTAAAATGTATAATGAGATGTGAGATTTTATGATCTCGCAAATTCTATTGCTTGCGTGTTAACAACCTTGACGAGCAAACATGTGTAGATTAAGAGGTTTGTACAATGATCGTTTAATTTGATTGATAAATCCATAATTAGCACAAAGTGATTCTCAAATCAAAAATTTGGCATCCTATAACAATAACTATATGAAAGTGCACATATACTTGTGTCACATTTCAAGCAAATGTTTAGACACCGAAGAAATCTGTTTCTATTTGTATAGCATAAATATTAACCTTAACATAAGTTGTATGCAATTTTTTTAATTTTAAATAATTATCCTTATTTTCATAGAATATGCAAGTCAAAATTATCATGGACTTTCGCGAAATAAATTACATGCAGGGGCCATTACCGGGACAATTGAAAACTACATTACATTACTATTTTGTCTATAAACCTTTCAGAAAGACCACCTGCAGCCGGGTGACCTTGCGCCCCGGGCGTGCAACGTGGCAGCCCGGGATTGGGCGCGAGGAAAACTTTACGGTGCCCCCGCATGTCAGCATCGGGGCATCTCGTCTCGGGCGACGTGGCTCAATCAATAATATTATATTTTTTTTAAATCAGGAAAAAAAATTCCGAAAAATTCGGAAAAAAATTTTAAAAATTTCTTTTACTTTTTTGACTTTTTTGTGCAATTAAATTTTTTTTATAATTTTATGTTAATTTTATACAATTTTTTGAATCCAAATAACAGGACTTTTCAGATGAAAAAAAATGTGTGTGATCCAAATTTGATGTAAAAACTTTGTGGTCCAAATTCATTTGAAAGTTCTATAAATAGATACAACCTTCTTCATAATTTTCCACACCAAAACATCTCCTCTCCTCTCTTTTCTTAATTAGATTGAGAATATCTAATTAACATTTTAATTAGATATGGATCCCAATGAAGAAAATGAGAATTTTGATTAGACCGATTTTAGGCAATTTAGTCCAACTAACCCCAATGTTTACTCCCAGGCTAGTCAAAACCTAAGCCAAATTCCTGAGTCAAACCAAGATTCACCAAATACTCGCCCAGCCGATCCTCTAGCCCGGCCAAGGTCCAACCGACCAACGCCAAGGCCATATCCACCAAATAACCCTCAACCTCAACCAATTTACCCAAAAAATCTTGGGAAATGCTCCCCAGATGCCACCATACCCACCTTGGTACTTAACAAGTTTTTTCCAAAATCTACCAAATTGCCCACCAAACTTTACTGAAACTCGACCAAGCCCAGTGCAAATTCCACAACCTGAGTCATCATCACCCACACAAGTAAAAGAAAAAGCCATTGCTAAGACGTGGAGTGTAAAAGAAGACATTGTACTAATGTCTACTTATTTACAGGTTAGTGAAGATGCCATTATCGGGGCAAACCAGATGGGGCAAGGCCTTTGGCACCACATCAAGCAAATCTACGATCAATGTCGTATAGAAAATCCAATCGACCTTAGCCCAAGAATTTGTGAGCAGATGAAAAGTAGATACAAATGCCTTACTCTGGCATGTGGAGGATGGATTGAAGCATACACCCATACATCTCGGTGCAAGCAAAGTGGCCAAGTCAAGTCTGATATAGTAGCAGAAGCGCATATATTATATCAACACACCCACAAGAAAAAATTTCTTGATCTACATGTGTTTGAGGAAGTGATGCGCAAACATCCAAAATGGAATCCTGGCATGCAACAAGATCAATCATTCGGCTTCAACTTTTCATCGCCGGCAAATGATGTGGAGAGTGGTGGAAGCATAAAGAGAACAACAACCACCAAGGAGGAAACCAACACAATTCCAGACGATCCACCTACTCCAGTTAGCAGAGCTTCAATAATAGAGCATCCAATTGGCCGAGAAGCAGCCAAGAAAATACGAAGCGCTAGAGGAAAAGAGAAAGCCATATCAAGCAATGACAACTTCCCTTTAAAGCTCAATTCTCTGTAAATTGCACAATCAACAGCGAAGAACACCACCAAAGATGTCATCGAGCAGATGAAAATGAATGACGAAAAAAGAAACCAACGAATGAAGGAGTACAAAGAAGTCAAGACGATAAGTGCTAATGCCAAGATTACAAGCGTTAATGCCAAGATTTCAAATGCTAATGCCAAAATTCACCAAGCAAATACGGCTGTTCTCCAGGCGATGATTGCTCGAGGAAAAGAATTATCCCCAGACGAGGAAGTAATTAAGAATTTTTTGTTTTCATAATTGTATAATAAGGATTAATCAATTTCAGTTTTTACAATTTATGTAATTGTTTCCAAGTTTGCATATAATATATTTCAAATTTTATAAAATTTCTATTTCGCAAAATGTGGCAATTCAAAATTAAATCTAGCATTTTTTAAGTTATGCGAAAAAAATACTCGATTCTGATACAGTTAGCTGAATTTAAAAAAAACTGAGCTGAGAAAAAAGTTGACGTGGCGCCCAATACGTGACATTATAGCAAGCACACCATTGTGAGCTGAAAACTAAGAATAGGGACGCGGCTCGCGCCAGTATGTATATATTGCGTCCTAGGAAAAATAAAATTTGGCGATCATTACTTTTTCTTGGAAAATCAAATGGTACTCTAGTGGAACAGAGACACACGTCTCTAGGTCATCATATAATCTTTTTGTCTTACATGTCATTCATGTTGAAAAATGTATTATAAATATAAAATAGAAGAGTTTTTTATCTGCAAGGTTAAAATTTCTGTTGATTCTGAGAGTGGAACTTACTAAAAAAAATTACTTGTATGGAGTTGATTGAACAAATGAAATTGGGCATTTTTAAGTGGAAAGAAATTAATTAAATAATACATTTTTAAGTAAAAATACAATATTTAGTGCATTTTATTACAAAATCTAACAAAACTTTCTTTTGACCTGGTATTAGAGAAATTGTGCATTTTTAAATTGAAATGTATAAGCGACCGCATTTTTTTATTGGAAAAATTTAAAATTGCACAAAACTACGTGTTTTATTGCTAAGACGAAATTTAGTCGAGTCGAGTGAAAGAAAATTTTAAAAGTTAACTAGTACTGACTTTTGTAGAGAAATGCATAAATTTGTATTTTTTTCAACGATAAAATATTTTATTTTGCACTTTTCTTTGTGGTTAACAATTTTGTTTTTTAAACATTTTATTACTAATTTCATACGAGAAAAACTTTTACGAAATAACCCCTAAAAAAATTAGAAAAGGCGAAGAGGGAGATATATGTTTCAGCTTCTATATGATTATTATAAATGATGAAAATAAAAAAAAACACATGGAGAGGAAATGTATGATTGATTAAATAAAAAATAAACAATGCATGCATGCCACCGTTGCTTATTCATTTTTTTCTTTTGTAGTGTTCTGATTAACTAAATAAGTGAATCTTTGGATCAAAGACATGTTGTAATGAGGAGAAAGTCTTAGGATACGATACAATGTTTTTGAATCATATCAATTACCAATGTGAAATTGTTGAAGAATTTTTAGTAGCTTTTGGGACCATTATTTTCTTGTTATCGATTCTCACCACTTGTTGTATGTTTTTCCGAGTTTTAGACTATCCATATTGGTGTCTCCTTTATAATGCGTCCTCTGAATGCCACGTCAGTATGTAAATTAACCACATGGGCTAATAGAATCGTTACCACATGAAAACTTAACACATAAGAAAACAAAAGATAAGAAAAAAGAAAGAAATTGAAAATACAAGAAATGATACGTGGCAAGAGTTAAAAAGTAAAGCAAGAAGAGTTGAAAGGTGTCATCTTAAGATCAAAGGGTGATAACATGTGAGTTTCCACAGAGGTCTCTTGTTTTGAAAATCTTTGGCAAAAACATGCTCGCAGGATTTAGGATCTGTGCACCTTTTTTTTAAATACCACATGGAGGGCATTTCTCTCAATTAACATAAAAACCTACAAGAAGAAAAATGGCAAACTTAGCAAGTCCCACTCACTCATGAGTAGTTACAGGTTGAGACTTGGAATTGGGCGACGGCTGTTGCTGCTGTTGCTAAGTGTTGTTGGACACGGGGGAGAAACGCGACCATTTATTGTCAAAAGGCTACAGATTCAAGCAACCAACCAGTCGACTTGGAAATAACTTACAAAAGTTGAGTGAAGTAAAAAGCATTTATGCATGCATTAAATCAAGTAAATTCTGCAAAAAAGGGACCTTGGGTTGTTGCGGCTGTTGGCGGTTGTTGCTCCCAAAATCGAAGGGGTTGTTGTTATTGGATTGGGGCTGAGGTTGCTGAGGCTGAGTCTGTTGAAGGAATCTGCATTTTTTCTCATACTGGCAGCTACACACATCCATCTCATTTTAAATTAGACGCGGGCGCGCACACGCACACAACACACGACACACACACGCACAAGAGGAAGGATGGGCTGTTAATTTTGGGAGGAGGGAAAAAAGCTAGAACTCACAAGCCACGCTGGAAGTTCCTACAAGCTTTTTTCTTCTGAAGAAAGAATGAGGAGAAGGTGCTGAAGCTCTTCTTCTGACGACGGATCAACTTCTAATACTACTCCTCCCCCTTGCAACTCTACGTGGAAAAGGGAACAAAAAGAAGCATACATACATACTATTTCCTTCCCCTCCCAAGCATTATTGTTTGAAATCATAAGGAAAAAGATAAAAGAGATACTCACAGTAATAAAGTATATGTAATGTGCGAAGGGGACTACGCTAAGAATAATTCAGGGAGTAATTTTGTGAAAATATACATTTATGGGGACATCATCAATATGAGGTTAGCAAATCCACCAATAATCAAAATCAACCAATTTAATTTAAAGAAGAACAACAAAATCTTCTGGACCCTACACTTTCTCTCACCTATCCTTTTTAACTCCTCGGTCCCAAGGTTTTAAAAATGCAGTCCGACCGGTCGGACTGCGAATTGGACATAAGTCCAGATCATTTTTGGGGTAAAAAATGGTGTCTGGTATGATCAGACAAATTCTGGTCAAACCGGATGGTTTGCTCGGAAAATCCGATCAGACTAGAAATTTCGAACAGGAATTTAGTATGTTTTATAATTTTAAATTATTATTAGTATAAATTTACCTATATATTCATATATAATTCAAAAAATTATATTAAAATAGGAAAAAAAAATTTGGTTCAACTAGTGGTTGAACTGGTCAGATCGGCTAAGTCGGAGGTCAGACCCAATTTCAGGTCGACCTTCGGGTGGTTTTTAAGAACCCTGCTCGGTACTCTATGCTCAAATGGGACCAACTTTTCGCCCCACCATCAGAATTTTTTTACTACCGTGTTTAGGGATACCCAATCTACTTGATTCGGCCCAACAACATAGAAGAAATGGGCCGAAGCCAAGCCCAATTATAAGGATGAAGACGTGGTGGGGTATTTACTTGGAAAAGGTTGGCTATGATTGATTTGCTGTTCAATTCTACTAGTCTCCTGTATTTATCCTGCTCTATCTAAGTCTTTATTTTAATAAAGTTAGATGTATTTTGTAGAAGTTTTTCCTTGATTTACCCTCTCTCTCTAATCTCTATATATATATATATATTATGTTATATTAAAAAGATTTGACCATCTGTTTGAGTTGTATTACAAGGAAAAAAGAAAAAAGGTGACAGCAAGACGAATCAGATTCCACATCGGCTCTCAGCAGTGACAACGGAACCGCCTTTATTAACTTATCAATAGACCACCATCGAACCCAACAAGACAACACAACACAACACCTCTTCTTTCCTTTTAATAAGAAGGCCTTAGCTTTGTCTCAAAAAAAAAGGAAGGCCTTAGCTTGCAACTCTACTATGTACTACTACTCTTCCTCTTCAACTTCCGCTTCCCAAGAATAATTAATATTCCCTGTCCTCCTTCCCTCCCTCCCTGCCTCCTTCCTTCCTTTTACTTTTTTACTTTTATTATTTATTTATTCTATCACCTGTACTATACTGTATGTACTAATTAGTAATTACTGGAGCTCCAACTCGTTAGCTTAGCTTGCATTTCCGGGTTTGGGGCTTGCTGTAGCAGCTGCTCCATTATTGTAAGCTTCCCCTTACTTTCTCTCTCTGGGTACCCTTTCCCCCTACTTGCCTCTTCGTAAAGATCTCATCTTTACTTTCTACCACCTCTCTCTCTATCTTCTTCTCCTACTTGGTAGTAAGAATGTTTCTTGTGGGTTTGTGCTCTGGAATTTGAATTAGTCACTTCCATTCTCATTGCTTGCTAGTAAAAATCTCGCCTCTACTTGCTACCTACTATATAATCTCTTTCTTACTACAAGGGTCAGAAGCTGCTTCTTGGGTGTTCAAAGGATGAGGCTCCTGCTTGGCGTGGTGGCTATTGGGCTGGTCTCTGTGGTCTGGATGGTTGCGGGTGCGGGCGGGATTGGTGCCAACTGGGGTACGCAGGCCACTCACCCCCTTGCTCCAGACGTGGTGGTCAGGCTTCTCAGGCAGAATGGGATCCAAAAAGTGAAGCTTTTCGATGCAGATTACACTACGCTCAAGGCTCTTGGGAGGACCGGGATTGAGGTCATGGTGGGCATCCCCAATGACATGCTCCACTCCATGGCCGCCAGCGTCAAGGCTGCCGAGAAGTGGGTCTCCAAGAATATCTCCACCCACATCACCTCCAACAGCGTCAACATCAGGTACCAACACTATGATATGATGACTGTCCGTTGCAAGATCTATCTTTGGACCTCGTTTAGTATGCAATGCAATGTGAGCTTCTCAGCCTCTAGAATAAGAGGAAACAAGATTCCGTCTCGGGTTCCTTCAGAGTTCTAGCTAGTCAATTTGACTTAGTTAAGAAAACTATTCCATGACTAGCACAATTGCATACAAGATATAGCTTGAATGATGGATCCAGTCAAGCTAGCCAATGACTGTGAGATGCTTACATGAGCATTGTGAATCATAACATCCGCCATGTTACATTGTATTGACGGTAGAGAATTATTGGAGCCAATTTAGCGGCGGCTCTCCCATTGGTGTCTTTACATTTGTAAGGCTTTAACACAAAACCTTTTACCACTTGGATCAACTCCCATTATTGTTGAACACAGTTGTTTGATTTAATTAGATAAGACATAACTTTGTGGTCATCTTTGCACTTCTTATGGAGTCAAATCCATGAAGGAGAAAGCAGTGTGCAATGGGAAAAAATGTGCACTTTGTGTCTTCTGATCTCAAGGCATCATCTTTTTATCAATTAGCCTTGATACTATCTGTCTTTTCTTGTGTGTTTGATGACCCCATTGCACTCTGGTTCTTCCTTCGGTTCCTTTCTCTCGCATTCTTGTGGCTCTGCCAGCTTTTTTGTTGGTCGAGCAAACAATCATTTGTAGTATTGGGGCGATCACATCATTATATCTGGGAAGAAGCCTGCATCCGCACTTGCTTACTGCCCTCAACTCTGTATGTTGTTAGGTCTGTCCAACAACCTGGCCCCAGTAGAGATGTAACTTCGTTTCTGTTTGGATTATCTGCAAGTCTAACTTGGATTTTTGGACCGAATGCATACCAAGAGACATGTTGCGGCTATACATGAAATGCATGGTATTTGTAAACATGCTGATGTGCGTGGAACTAATTGTTATTGTAATCATAATCTTGCAGATACGTTGCAGTTGGGAATGAACCATTCCTGACAACATACAACGGGAGCTTCCTAAACATAACATACCCTGCTCTTTCCAACGTCCAATCTGCCCTGATAAGAGCAGGACTTAGCAACCAAGTGAAGGTTACAGTCCCTCTAAATGCAGATGTCTATGAGGCTGCAGACGGGGTTCCATCTGGCGGTGACTTTAGAGCTGATATCCACGGTCTCATGCTCCAGATTGTCAAACTATTGAGCGACAGCGGGTCTCCCTTCACCGTGAATATATATCCTTTCATCAGCCTTTACACAGATGATAACTTTCCTGTGGAGTATGCATTTTTTGATGGCAATGGAACTCCGCTAACTGACGGAGGGACTTCTTATTATAACATGTTTGATGCTAATCATGACACTCTTGTCCATGCCCTGCAAAGGAATGGGTTTGGAGACTTGCCTATCATCATTGGAGAGATAGGGTGGCCCACTGACGGAGATCGGAATGCAAACCTTCAGTACGCACAGCGCTTCAACCAAGGTTTCATGACACGTATCTCAGGAGGGCAAGGTACCCCTATGAGGCCTGGGCCCATCGATGCATACTTATTTAGTTTGATTGACGAGGATGCCAAGAGTATCGATCCTGGGAACTTTGAACGGCATTGGGGTATATTCACATTTGATGGTCAACCAAAATACAATCTAAATCTTGGTGCAACGAATAGTGGAAGCTTGGTGAGGGCGAGCGGGGTCTTGTACCAGGAGAGGAAGTGGTGCGTGATGAAGTCGTCGGCTAAGATGGACGATCCAAGCATCCCCCCGAGCGTGAGCTATGCGTGTAGCCTGGCAGACTGCACGAGCCTTGGTTATGGAACATCGTGCGGGAGTCTGGATACATGGGGGAACATATCGTATGCATTTAACAGCTATTACCAGATTCAAGATCAAGCAGATAGCGCTTGCAAGTTTAACATATCAACAATCACGAGTAAAGATCCATCAGTGGGGAGCTGCAGATTTGAGATAATGATTCAGCCGTATTATGCAGGGGCGGGGAGACTTCGGAAAGAGGCACTGGGTTTGATTGCAGGCATTGCCCTGATATTGCTAACAATGGTATGAGAGGTTTATAGATTGCTTAGTTCTAGTAGGGGGACCATCTTCATCTTCAACTTGATTGGAATGAGTGCAATTTTTGCTGAACTTAATGGGCTCATGGGAAGGAGGGGTAGAAGAAGAACACGCTAGGGTATTTATGTATGTATGTATCCGAAGCGCAAGCGTTTGTGTTGCGGGGTTAGTTGGATTACTCTCCAGAGAGAGAGAGAGAGAGAACATTTGGTGGTGTGTGTATCTTAATTATGGATAGTATTGACATTTAACAATCACTTGTTTGCTTTTTACCATTTTCATTTTGGGAGCATATTGTGGGGGAATGGCTCCTCATCCTCCTGTGCCTTTACTGTTGGTTTGTTTTCCTCACTTGAGTTGAGTCGAGTCGAGTCTTGAGATGATGTCGAGTCGAGTCTTGAGATGATCCCGATTCAAATGCGAGATTCAGTATTGCCATCGGTAGGCCACACCAACAAAGCAGCCTCCTCCTGTGTTGCGACTTTTACTCTTTTTTTCTTTATTACTTTGCTTTATGTCTTGTTTATTTCATGTTTATGTTTGCTTGGATCATCTTTAGTGCGGATTTTGGTGTCGCGTGTAGCTTTAGTGTAGATTTTGATTGGATTTTTTAATATTGTCTTTCATTCGTGTGCATCACAGTTGAAAGCTATAACTTTATTTTTCAGCGGCTAGCAATATTCGGGTTACGCTTTCGTTTTTAGAGAGGTTGTCAGATTTCATAATCATGAAAATTAATTATATTATGCTGCAAACGATGAGAATTTTTACCTTATCTATCGAATGTCTTGTTATGTGAGACACACTCGCCCATCTTCTCTATCTCACACGATTAATATAATGATCATCTTTAATTCTAAATTTTTTTTTATGTAGTTTCTTATGAACATAATTATGATTTGATGCACCTCTAAGATTCAATCTCTTATGAACATAACTAAGTACAATATTTTTTTAAAAAACAGATGTGCTGACCTATCTACACTTCCTCTTGGACCACCTTATGTTTTTCTTAATAACCCAAGAAATTATGCGTTGACCTTATTTTTTCATAATCAAAGGTTCAAAAATTAGTAACTTTCATTATGGTTCGGATGCAATTGTGGACAGACTTGGTTGCGGCTTAAGAAATTCGACGAGGATTCAGCCCAGATGAATTATCCCAGTTGAGTGAGAGATATGTGGCATTGTGGCTTTACTGAATTCAAGACAAGATAGAGCCAACATCATCCTTGACCAAAGCATTGTGGAATCCAGCAACGAAAGAATGTAAATTCTTACCCCAACTCCAGATTCCGATAAGTTCCACAACCCTTTGGCAGCTATAGGGATATATATGTATATGTATATGTATATGTATATGGATATGGATATGTGTATATGTATGTATGCATTTGGGTGGGATCGATTGGCCAAAGGTTTCAAGGTGGTATTATTCAAGAAGAATTATGTAACTGCAGTGGGCCCGACGATAAAGATTCCCGAGTTCTTGTTTACAATGATAGTTCAGAATCTTGGACTTCTTTTACTTTTGAGTCCGCGATGCTTCTTTGTGATGGGTGGTCCCAGGTACACTTATCTGAACGGACCTTATTATTGGAGCGTTCAGGATCCAGATGATAACGACTACATTATTTCCTTTGATATGGGCAGAGACCTGTTCACATGGGTTACCTCACTTCCACAGACTGGTCTCGTGAAGGATGATGTTTTCGGTTGCGTTATGGTTTACTATGACTCAATTGCCTGGTGTGAGTTTGACCAGTCGATTAACTATCTTGATTTGTGGGTAATGATGGCCAAATCATAATATATTCCCATGAAGATGCAATTATCTTGTTTGATCCTAAGAGCGGCGTCCAAGGAATTCGTGATCTGGGTGGGAATCACAACTTCATCGTGCGCCATGATGCTCATTTACAAAGAAAGCCTTGTCCCCTTGAAAGGGGAAAATTATTTTCCAGAAGTGCCTCCAAGTTGGAAAGATCGTTTGGAACTGCGGCAGCTTCCCCCTTGTGCATGCATCAATCGAGAAGGTTTATTGGATCAGTGATCTGGTTTGTTATTTTTTGCATCGGTGAGACAAATGGTGTTGTTGCGTAATGCTGTCTTTGTGAGAATCCCTGCACTCTGCAAGTGATTTGGTTTTGCAGTTGTTTGTTTCTGTCGTGATCATAATGGTAAATATATATGAACTGAACTAGGGGGTTAAAAGAGTTCTAAATAATTCAAAATAATTAATAAACTATTAAATTATAACGAAATAGTAGATAAATATCAAGTAGGACAAAAACTAAAAAAACTAGATAAATATTCAGACACAAATACATGGTACCTAAGTCACTATGACAAGAGAGCTAACGTTGTTCTTCCTTTTCGCTTCTTGCCAAGGCTGCACTGATGTCATTTAACTTGCTGCTCGAAAAAGGAGCTGATGTCGGTCAATCCTCTCTATCGTTGGCATCGCACTGCAAAGTGTCAAATATCAAGGATTTACTGGCAAGGACTTGGACACTGATAGTAAATGTTTCTGCATCCACTCTCTGATGCTCGTAGCTTTGGACATGAGAAAATTTGCCAGATTCTCGAAGCTCGTAGATCGTTTTGCCTGTCACGATGATGTGAATTTCATTTTTCAGTTCATAAGGGTTATAGCTGACATGGTGTACCCGTAAAGACCATTCGTCCGACCAATGAGTGCAGCAATCATAATGTTTCGTATTTATTTGGCGTGGACAGAGATAGGTCTGGACTCCCAAACACCTTTGGATATATTAAAAATAACAAAATAATGTTTTAATTCGTCCGTTTGGAATTCAATTGGCAAGAATTAGAACAAACACTACAATACAATATAGGTGGGGAAGGCAATTCAATTGGCTTGAAGACTATAGAGATACACGGCATTCAGATTGGCAAGAGCAACACCACAAAACAGGGAGCGAAGCAAGTCACTCAAAAACACATAAAAGAGCATTCTATTACCTAACAAAGAGGAAAGTTGTGTGGTGTGGGTCAGGCGACGAACTTCTGGCAGCGAGTATCGTCGTGGATATTCTGGCAGCGGGTGGAGCAGAAGCGCATCCCGCAGCGGACGCACGTGTAGTTGGACGCAAACCCACAGACGGTGCAGTAATGGCGGCGGCAGGTGGAGCTAGGAGGCCCAACCGCGGCTCTCAAATAGGAAGGGACGTGCGGGGGCAACGATTCTAGATTAGCCTGCGGGACGGAGAAAGGATTTCAGGAAAACATAAACAACCACTCTGAAAACCTAAACCGAGGACCGAGAGACGCGGAGCAGCAGCCAGTCAGTTAGTAACCTCGTGCAAGAGCTCGAGGAAGTTGCGGGGAGGCTTCCTGGCATTCTGGAGGGCCTTGGCTTGCCGCGTCTTGCGCTTCGAGCCCTTTGATTTCTTCGATGAATATCCTTTTTTGTTGGTGTCAGATTTCATTTCAATCAGTATCACTCTACTTCTATTAGTATCATCTCTCTCTCTATCTTCTTCTTCTTCTTCTTCATTTAATTTAATTAAATAGAATTAAACGGAAGCAGACCTTGGTCTTCGTCGTCGTCGAAAGAGGCCTCGTCGTCGTCGAGGGGCTCCACCGTCTCCGGCGCAGCGTTATCGTTCTCCAACGCATCGAGGCGGGCGAGGGCTGCCTGAGATCGGTTGTCGGAGCTGGCCAGGGCGACAGCCATCTTCGACGCCACCTTCCGGGTCCGGCCGGACACGCGCCTCTCCTCCATCTCTCTCTCTCCTCTTCTCTCTCTCTCTCTCTCTCTCTCTCTCCTCTTCTCTCTCTCTCTCTCTCTCTCTCTCCGTCAGTCAGTCCCCTTCTCCTCCGCCGCCTCCCTTGGCATCGTAATCGTACGCCTGAAGTGGGCCGAATTTCAGGGCCCGTCAGAATTGCTTAACGAGCCTGGCCTAGCTCAACTCTCGCTCCTTTGAGGCCCACAAACATTTCTTTTACGCCAAGCACGCGAACTTTTCTCTTTTGATTGAACTAATATTTTTTTGACGTTATCTTTTGATTTTTTTAAGCGACATAAACAAGTGAATTAGGTATGATATATGAATGTCGTAAAAAAACTAAACATAAAATTATGTTTTTATACAAGGGTTTATCAATGTTCTATTTATACAAGGGTTTAGGGTTTAGGGAGAGACACACACAAAATTATGGTTAATTTTTCCGCCAAAGGTCCGAGTCAGATTAATACATATACTTAGCTGCAATTAAATCCTTTTCTACAAAAATTGATTAAATTTATTCAATTTTTTTATCCTCCTTATTCAGTTGAAAAAATGACAACCTTTTTCTTTCCAAATTGGTACAATTATTCATAGGCTCGTTATCCCGATATTTAATATATTGAATACTTAATATTTAAATAGAATAAAAGATTTGAGATCAAAATTTTTAGTGAGACTGGAAAAAATATTCTCTCAAACTAATCCAAGTACTATATACTTGCTATTTTTAATCTGGCATCTCATAGCACAGCACAGGAGTAGACGTAGCACACTCAGTCGCGCACTTATGTTAATGTGGGCCTCAAAACCCAACCATTTCATGATTTGGGCCACAAGCTCCCGGAGGTCTATGAGCCCAATAACTCCCACGTGTCCTTTATTTTTTCTTCTTCCTTTTTTGGTGGGACTGGTTAGTTAGCGGTTGGAACATAAAAAAAAATAACAGACGGAAGAAGCTTAGCTTTTTTTGAGAATACCAAAGAAGAAGAAATATATTAATTGTCTTTTTTTGTCCTTGGTTTTGTAGAAGGCCGCGACAAGGAAGTCTCGCAAACTCTGCCTTGGCTCTCTCCCTCTCCCTCTGTGTGTGTGTGTGTGTGTGTTGGATGCGCACTCTGCCTCTACTACTACACCATTGTGTCAGTTGCAGCAGCATCAGCTCCTCCTCCTCCGCCAACGCTATGGCCGCCTCGCTGGCGCTCCCTTCCTACTCCCTCTCCCTCCCTTTCTTTGGGCCCACCAGCCTTACCCTCAATCGCCGCTCCTCCCGCCTTCTCGTCAGCGTCTCCCTGTCCCACCCCTCCTCCGTCCATGATTCCCTCTTCGCCGACTACAAGCCTTCCTCCGCTTTCCTCTTCCCCGGCCAGGTCTCTCTCTCTCTCTCTTCAAATTCAATTCCTTCACTTGTAACCAAAGTGGTAGTATTCATTACCCTTCACTTATCAACCAACGTAGGATCCTCCCAAGAGCTTCCTGCATTGGTTGAATCACACAGAGAGAGTGAGTGAGTGGCCTCCGCTATAATGGAGTCCTAGCTACAATACGGCCGACTTAATATGAAATAATCAGATAATTCCTATTCGGCCAATTGTGTGACTCTTCGCTTCTTTATATATATATATATATTAAAGAATGTGCACAAATTCCTTGCATAGCTTTGCCTTGGCCTGGGATTTGGCCTATGTTTATTTCACTTGTCGTTGTTCCTGACCATTTCAGGGGGCGCAAGCTGTTGGGATGGGAAAGGAGTCTCAATCCGTGGCAGCTGCTGCCGACCTCTACAAGAAAGCAAATGACATTTTGGGGTATTGTCTTCTTCTTGGCATCTTCTCCAACCCACAAATCGTGTGAACATTTTGTGGTGATCATATCTGTATCATTGGCTTATATTGGCCCTTTTCATTAGTCAGAAAGAGCAGCAATGTGATTCACTAAATGGGTTGGTGGTGGAGTTCGTTCCCTTTTAAATTGGGTTTGATACCTTTGCTAATGAATTACGAATCTGAGATTTCTCAAGTGACCACGTTCGTATGCGAACGTTCTTATGTGGGGGAAGCAGTAACAGATCCCAGCTACATTAGGAACCACTTATTAGGAATTAGTTGTATAATTCATAAGGATTTTGAATTCGAATTGTGGTTCTTTTGAAAATTATTTATCCCTGCCGAATCGGAAAAATTGGGGGCTATCTATCCTACCAATTTGTGTGATTTATCATCAACTCCTCGGTCTGTTTTTATAGAATGTGGACAAATTCACTGCTCAATTATGTAGCCAAACCACTGCCTCTCCTCTCACGGATGGCCAACAACAATTATGTCGTTGCTCTTCATTGTAACTTATGTCGTATCTGTAATCACAACTAGCAGCGCATGTTTGTTTGTTGTGATTACAGATATGATCTTCTTCATCTCTGCATCAACGGCCCGAAAGAGAAGTTAGATTCAACCGTTATAAGCCAGGTACTATCCGAACAGATCTAACGAATTTTTCACGGTTTTGTGCACTCATAAAGCTTCATCATTTTGACCTAAGAAACAGTTTCTCTCTGGCTCAGTAATTGCATCCCTACTACAAATTTTGCTCAGTAATGGTTGTCTTCCTTGTTTGCAGCCTGCTATTTATGTCACCAGTCTAGCTGCAGTTAAGGTGCTTCGAGCTCGTGATGGAGGTCAGCAGATAATTGATTCAGTTGATGTTACCTGCGGTCTCAGCTTGGGAGAGTATACTGCTCTTGCATTTGCTGGAGCCTTCAGGTTAGTGTTACGAAAATTGCTGTAAAAGCGTCACCGGGGACATTCCCTCCTTTTCCTAGGTTGGCCTCTATGTTAATCCTTTTCTTTCTTCAAAATTCGATGCCCAAGTTTTGAGGACAGGCTCAAGTTGGTGAAACTGAGGGGTGAATCCATGCAGGTAAATATCAATCACTTGTAATGCACTATGGCTATAATTCATCCAGCGGTAAGGTGGGATGCAGTTGTTGTAGGAGTGGTAGCTTTGTTGTGTAATGCAGCACCAGAACTTTTGTATTATAGTTGCTAAGTCTTGCCCAAAAGTGCAACTTTCTCACATCTTCTGTGTTGTCCTGGTTTATTGTTCACGATTCTTTGACGCCATCATCAGGATGCTACCGATGCTGCAAAGAGTGCAATGGTCAGCATTATAGGACTAGATGCCAACAAGGTACAACAACTGTGTGATGTAGCCAATCAAGATGTTGATGCATCTGAAAAGGTTCGGATTGCAAATTATTTATGTCCTGTAAGTATGTCCCGGATTTGCTTTTTTACCAATCTCTGCTTGGCGAGAAACTAGTTAGCTTGGTGTAATCTTTGGAAGTTGCTTTTGTAGGGAAACTATGCTGTTTCCGGAGGCATGAAAGGAGTAGAAGCAGTAAAATCCAAGGCCAAGTCTTTCAAAGCTCGGATAATAGTAATTCTCTTCCAAAACTTTCCAACTCACGCTCTACCATTTTGCTGGCGATGTCCAACATTGGTTCATAACGTTCTCAGGTTCGCTTAGCCGTTGCTGGAGCCTTCCACACAAGTTACATGGAACCAGCTGTATCAAAATTGGAAGCTACATTGGCCGCAACTGCGATTAGAACTCTAAGGATACCAGTGATATCCAATGTGGATGCTCAGCCCCATGCTGATCCTACCATCATTAAGAAGATTTTGGGACGCCAGGTTTTTGCCTCTCTTTGTTTTGCACGTAAGCTGCTATTGTTATGTGATAAAGAGCAGAGAGGCCAAATCTAGATGTCTGACTTTATGCAGGTAACTTCTCCGATTCTGTGGGAGCCAACAGTGAAAACTCTCCTAACCAGAGGCCTAAAGAAGAGCTATGAATTAGGACCTGGGAAGGTAAAAATTGGCCCCTTTCTCTGAAACCGGCCTAACTTTGAAGCTGAAACCCAATTGAACACTGAACTTGTTGGTTAGGTTATTGCCGGGATCATTAAGAGAATGGACAAGGGAGCTGCCATTGAGAACATCGCCGCTTAAGCATCTACCTCGGCTCGGAGTGCCAGGTGAATGATGCCCATATTTAACATCCCAGGCTAATGGGGTGCGAGCTTAGATAGTTTGTCGGAGGAGGTTTCTTGTACCAGTAGCGTAGTTTGTGTATGTGATGAATAAAATTTTGCTGTGTTGACGGGGAGGGCAGCTAATAACACTATGCTGAATGTGAATGGATTTTAGATTAGGCAGATTGAATTGGATGGATCACGATGGAGGCGAGGCATAAATGTAACTCAAATTATTCATCATTGGAGAGGGATACTATTACTACTCTCTCAGTTCAATTGCATTTTATTAGTTTGTATATGGTTGGTAGTTTGCCATTTACTGCTATAACGAGTACCATCTATATATAACATGAGAGAGAGAGAGAGATCTTTTAGGCCTGTTGGAGACGCAATTTGCTTCGTTCGACCAGGATGGTTTTATTTTTTTCGCAAATCAGGTGATCTTTGAAATGTTTCAATTTTCAAAGCTAAACATGACCACTTTCAATGTTCTGCGAAAGACGGTGGAATGGTGGTGGGACATACTCCACAGCTCCCGGGAGCCATGTATTGCAATAGGTGGAGACATCTGACTTGTGTGCTTCCTCCAGCGGATACAATGCAATTTCAGGTGCTTGAGATATGGGAATGGGATGACAAAGCAAAAAGAGTTTAGTTATATAAGGAGCAAAAAGGAATGGGCACTGACAGCGAACTCCAAGTTGTCGACTACACCTAGTTCGAAGCCGATGAACCGTAGCAGTATAGTAATTCTGGTCCCTGTTCCTATTTTCATTCTCAATTATGTGAATCTTGGTTGGAAAGGAGGCACTAGCCTAGCGATGCACCAAGCTATGCTATTGAGTAATTTGCACACACATCATAGTTACACCTGCTTGTTACTACTACTACGCCAGTGGTGGGAATTGCCGTTGCTTCCCTTCCCTTCATTTGGATGAGGTGGGCTATTGTGAGGTTTGGACGATGGATGTACGATGGCTCTTGGGATAATACGAGATTGCGACAAGATTATCAGAATCCAATTATACCTGCCACCGTGTATCATTACAAATATTATTATTATTTTTTTGGAGAAGGATGCACCTTTTTGTACATCTTCTGGCTTGATCATTGATCTAATACCTTTAGGAAAAGAGAGAATAATAATGAAATCCCAAAGCATGGCCACATGCGAGTCCTATCAACATAAGAAGAAAGACAAGAAAACTACACATAATGTTATCCGTCCTAGACGACCAAATTCTCAACTCCGGGTGCCCATTAATAGCCATGTTCTGCAACCGTGCCATCTTCATCCTTTGCTCCCCCTATAACCGCCCCCCCTTCCACAAAAATGCTCTCTGTAAAAAATGTAGACGCATTTGTAATTCAGGTCACAGTGCCACTGTTATTCTTATCATTGACTGCCTCGAACAAGGATTTTGCAGCTTCATATGTGGACCAACAGATTGCAGCAGCTGGAGCATGAAAGAGCATCCGGGGTATCCAACCTCTCATCAATCCCTTGTACCCGTTCTTACTTATTATTACACGAATCACATCACCAGTTGAATCACTTTTAAATCTGTCACAACCACAAACACCCTGCATACAAAAGAGAGCTGAATTAAGAGCCCCCCTACTTTCGTGAAATACAAACTTATTTCCGTGTCAGTAAAACTCAAAACTATCATTAGACGAACCTAACTCAAATCAAGGTCCCAAATGTAAGCATGCATCTGGAGAAATTGTACAAGTCAGCTACCATGAACCAATTCCAGGGTCATATAGGCCAATACTCTAGTTTTGTGCAGATTTAGACTTAGTTGTCATCTGTTTCTTTAGTTAAAACATGCATAGACAAAAATCATTTAAAATATGGGTGCCTCTGAATGCACAATGCACATAAAAGTCAAGTGCGCATGCCCAGAACTCTTAGCACACAAATTTGCTATCAGCAACATACAGCACTGATACACCATCAAATACTGCATACCAGAGACTCCAAATTTGTTGCCTTCAGCATCAAACGGGAAAAGAATGGCACAACAGTTATTGTTACATAAAACATAAGCCTCGGAACAGCCATCCTATAGCAAACTATCTGCATACAAGCACACAATGCTGGCGTATTCTCTAACTCGCTAGGATTCTGGTCCTAAATACCTCTCAAGTCCATCTATTTCCTTCAGTTCAAGATTGCATATCACCGAACCAGATGAATGGCAGAATTGTACTTGACACTAGAGCTGAGTCTTGACGACATCAAGCAGAGTGGTCACAACAGCAGCCAGGGCGCTAGCAGCAGCCCCGGCAGTAGCGTGGATGACGAGTCGCTCATCACTGGCGCTCTCGGGAGAGACCTCCACGAGGGCCCTCTTGGTGGCCTCGTAGGTGGCAAAATGGACGGTCGTAAAAGGCGCATTCATGAGAACCGTAGTCCTATAAGAAGCATAAAACGCCTTCAGTCCTTCCTCCATAAACACCCTCCGTACGCAGTCCAAGACCCCGCGGTAGGCCGGGTTGTCCCCCAGCTGGAGCTGCAGCCTCTGCTTGACCATGTCCATGAGAGTTAACACCGTGTCGCTGGCAACGATGGCGCAGATGCCGGAAATGGCGTGGGCGAGGGAATTGTTAGGGTCTCCGGTGGAGAAACACCTCTTGTAGGCCTCGTAGACGAAGAAGTAGATGGTGTAGGCATGGCCAGCACCGAGGCCCATGGCAACGATGCCACGATAGAGGGCAGAAGGGCCCTCGGAGTGGAGGATGAAGCGGACTGTGCCGGAGACGCTCACGAACTTGATCAGACAGGATGAGGCAGCCTGCATATGGGTCTTGATGGTGTCCACGGGGAACATGGCCATGCGCTCCACCATCCCCGCGACGGACCCGACAACCATGAACTGCTAGAAGTGGACGCCGTCGTGGGCCGCCGATGCCTTGACGGAGGTCTCCTCCTGGGGAAACGGCCGGAACTCTGGGTCTTGGAATTTGGGGGCAGCGGCCGGGGCAGTGGCCATAACCCCAATTCAAGTAAGGAGCCCCCGGGAGGGTTTTATGTAAAATTTGGGGATTGATTGAGAGAGAGATTAGGGTTTAAAGGTTTGATCTTTACTGGAGCAGAGTCTTCACTTTAGGTATCGTATCCTGTCTATTTTTCTATCCAAAAAAAAGGTATACTGTTTATTTAGGAAGATATTTTAGTTTAGTGGGTTCCTCCCTTCCTTGTTGTGTATAATTACCGTCATGATATTTCTTTCAAGGATTTTGTGTTTGAATTCGTTACGTGCTTTGTAATGAATTTTTCATCGAGTTCAAAATCCTGATTAATGCTGGCCGCTTTTGTATTTTTCATTTTTTTCGACATGAATTTGATAAAATTCCATAAAATATTTTATTGTCTGCGGTAATAATATTATGAATTTTGGTGAAAGATGGATCAAGTGGAAATTGGTTGTTAGGACCCTAAAAACAAAGAAATTGGTTGATAGGGAAAGTACGTAGTAACAATCCGATAGTCGGAAGCTTGTGTTAGCCATTGGACCAAAAACGAAAGTAGTAGTTACTGGAAATAGAAAGTCACATATAGTATGGTCAAGAGTTGTTGTGAAACCGACTTCATGTGATGATACAACTACAAAGATTAGATTTACCTATCATCAATATCAGACACAAAATCACCAACTTCACATATATTCCAAATGATCATCAAATCATATCAAATCACAACTCATGTCGCACATCTTATACGGTCACACAATCATCAATAGCGAAATATCAAGAATACATCCAATGTCGCATAAACAACGATTTCAACATACTCTCTCATCACATCATATCGTTCATATCAAACTACTCACAATTACATAGATAATAATTTAAACAAACAAACATGCCACTTTATATCCAATCATATCAATAACATAATAACCCCCTCACCTTACACCAAGTCGCGTAAGTCACCAAAGGAGTTCCACACTTCTCTTTACATCCTTCGGATTCTCGATTGTGAAATGTCGCATAACTAACAAGGGAATAATTCTCTATCATCATCAACTTCTCAAACATAAGCAAAGGGGAAAAATCACACCTAAGTTCCTAATATGGATTCTCTCACAAGGTCTTTAAAATAGGCATAATAGTCTTCTAATCCAACACCAAGTTTAACTTATCATCAAACCTCCTCAAATCATCAACCAAACCTTAACACCCATACATGCTCTTCGCCAAGCTCATACTAGAAGTTCTCTAAAAATATGCATAAAGTTCTCTTATCTTAACCTTAAGCATAGTTCATCAACAACCCTCCTAATAACACCTCAAATCTTATCTCAAACTTTAATATTCCAAAACCATAAAGTGCTCAAATCATTCCAAGCTTACATCTAAACTAAGATAAACTCAAGCTCTACACAAATTTTCAATAAACCTAAGTCTAAAAATCACTTACCAAGCTTCAAAGTCAAGGATCTTCTTTCTCTTTCTTATTCTCCTCTCTTTCATGTTTTCTCCTCTCTCTCTCTTTTGTTTCAAATGGATGAGCACAAATGAGAAAGCCTAACTCATCCATTTAGATATTTCTATCAAACTTACCATAAATGGTAATAACCTCCATAAGCCACTTGCCATTTTTTCTACTTTGGTCCTTGACCTTTTCTAATCACTCACAATCAATCCTAAGCTTCCATTTAAGTTCTAAAAAGTCCCCAAAATAATTCTCAATCCATAATTTCCATAAGACTCATCTTTTCATAATTTCTTCCAAAATCGTCGGAATCGTACCTATAACAGAGCACTCACAAAGTCTCCCATGATCCAATCAAATAATTCCTCAAATGTCAAAACGCTCATCACTAATTCGTAGTCCTCGATGTTACAAACCTATACAAATTTGAATCACCCAAATCAGAGGTCGTATAAAAAAGTTATGAATTTTTGAAAAAAGTGTGTGCAGCCCAGCGTACGCTGGCTTCCCAATGTCCACTGGGTAAGCAATCTGTAAGCCCCCCAGTGTACGCTGTCTTCCCAGTATATGCTGGGTAAACATTCTGTACCACCCCTCAAAAATCAGAATCTCACAAAATTTAAATCAGCAAAGTTGTATTAGGTCTTACGGTTTTACTCGTCTTGGAATCGCTCGATTCACAGTTAGTATGCAAAAGTTATGATTTTTCTACCAAAATGCGATGAACTAAACTTATCAATCGCAACTCTCACGAAACTCACCTAAAAACTCAGAAACGCTAAACTCAAACTACAAAATACATAACAACAAAGTCGTATGTAATCGTGTCGCGGAAAAACATGACTTGAAATCATCTAAATTGGGATCCACACGAAAAAATTATATCTATTCCCCCAAAGGATGACAAATTCAACCAAATGGTTTTAAAACCGATCGACACAAAACAACCAAAGGTCAGACCAAGTGGTCGCAACCAAGACAAAGTTAGCGAGGGTCATAACACGTGATGTCTCTGGCAACCTTGCTGGCCAAATCGATTAATTGGTTTACTTCACGCTCTTAGGGGGTGAAGTCTTCTCAAATTTCTTTGACTTTGATTATAAAAAGCTTTGACCTACTCCCCACCTCAGACGTTCATCGGGTGATGCCTGGATATGTATTGGAGCATGTACTTGTTTCGATTTGTCTCCTTACCCATGCCCCGGTGTCACTTTGTGCTTTACCTGAGGCATTGGTGGAGAAGATTACGTGGGTTCATTGATTAGTTTACCTCTGGTGCTGGTAAGGTTGCGCACTGCAGTGGGACATAAAATTAGTATGCATAAAGATAACGAAGCTCGAATGAAAAAAAATCAAGAGACGAAGAATATTTCATTTCGATTTCATTGAGCTAAAACTGATAAACTTTATTTCCGCAATCATTTAAAAATAATAATTCGATATCAATCAGCTAATCGTTGAAGATTTTATACGAAGCTCACACATACTATGCTACTACATCATCTTTGTGCGTTCGAGGGCTATATTGCATTTTAATCATTGGAGTTTCCACACGTGTGCACATCGGTCCCTGCGTGTTCAGAATCATTTTCAAACTAATTCCGTGGTTCGTGGACATATTCAGATTGATCCTCCTTCGAGCTTGATACCAACCCACTTCAGGGTACCCACAAAAGAGATGAGGAGCTCCGGAGAATATCGAAAATCATTTTCAATCTAATTCTATGGTTCGTGGACATATTCAGATTTATCCTCCTTCGAGCTTGATACCAGCCCATTCCAGGGTGTCCACAAAAGAGATGAGGAGGTCTAGGTGCTCCGGAGAATAACGAAAATCATTTTCAATCTAATTCCGTGGTTCGTGGACATATTCATAGTAATCCTCCTTCGAGCTTGATACCAGCCCACTCCAAGGTGACCACAAAAAAGATGAGGAGGTCTAGGTGCTCCAAAAAATATCGAAAATTATTTTCAATCTAATTCTCCTTCCCCCCTGTCCGTCCATATCCTTCCCCCCCTGTCCGTCCATATTTAACTAAAAGATGTTTAGTTCAACATCAAAGAGTAAAACGATTAACAAGTGTACAACTTGGTAAGTAGTGATTTTCTACCACTTTTCGTAGTAGTATTACATAACTTAAATCTGGATTAAACATCCATATGAATATTCCTAATACCATATAATTTTTAAAAAATGTCTCTGAATAGTCATGATCGTGACTAAATTTTAACTGTGAAATCATCAACCGGGACAGTCATTGTGTGACAAATGTTAATCGTGATTACAGTTGCAAACCATGATCGTAACCATGAACTCCAGATTATGGGGAGATTTTTTTTTTTTTGAAAATTGTCAAATACTGGTATAACAATAGAATGAAAATGAAGCAAATAGAAATCATATATTTATCTATTTTATAACTCTTAAGCTTTTACAAAAAGATATATAGTTTTATTTTAACTTCGAAAACTGTTTTCTTATTTCATATGATTTCGTATAAAATACAGCTTGTGGCTTTTGGAAAAAGAGAAATAAATACAGTGCAAGTGGCAAAAACAGAGCCAGTCCCAAGCAATAAAACCCAGACATGAGTTTTGCTGATCGTTAGGACCAACTAATTCGTCCTTCTAGTACTGATCGAATTCTTTGTCAACATATAGCTCAAAAACCCGTTAAAGTTGAAGGTTAGGTGGATTCTGAAAATGAAATCCCCTGTGACCTCATACAAGGACTTCATCTTGTTTTCTTAACAGCTTCTCTTTTTTTTATTTTTTTTATTTTCTGGTTCAGTAGTGTCAACTATCAATCATTACAAGAACCTCACCGTCTCGCTTATTCAACAAAACACAGTCTTGTGAGAAAAAAGAAACACCTACCCCGATCAGTGTCACCACGTAGTCTGAGCTAAGACAAGAAGCCGTTGTTGCTTAAGAAGTGGGCGAGATGGCATCCAAGAAGGATTTGATGTTGGAGTCGGAGGATCCGCCTTGGAGTACAGCAGACCGGCACAACTCTGCAACCTCTCTGGCCCTCGCCCGCATCTCTTTCCCGTCTGCGGATTCCAAGTCCATCAATCTTTTAACCGCATCAGCGACCTCCTCCTTGTCGACCAGGGGATGCATGTCCTTCCTCATTCGGAGACCAATCTTCCAATCATCAACAATCAACTTACTGTTGGAGGGCTGTTCCCCCCCTGTGGGGAAGGTAAGTACAGGGACACCCGAATACACGCTCTCCTCCACGTAATTCCACGAGCAGTACGACAGGAACCCCCCCACGGCAGGATGGTTCAGCACCCTCAACTGGTCGCACCACGGTACTACCAGGCCCGAACCCGGACAGATCATGGCTTCCAAGTCCGCTGTTTCCCCGCATGCCTCCCACAGGAACTGAACCCCGCTTTCGCTTAAACCCGCGGCAAGGTGCTCGGTTTGCTCCTTGGAAATAGCAACATAGGTCCCAAGTGATATGTACAAAATGGAATCACCTGGTTTGGCATCCAGCCATTGCAAATATTGATCAACAGCCTTGTTTCCCTCTTTGACGGGGGTCGGACTGTTGGGAAGCCGGAGGTCGTGGTAGCGTATCGCGGGGCCGACAGTGTAGAGGTTGGGGAAGGCATCGGATCTCAAGATGTCAATGGCGCGCTGTTCGAGCTCGTAGATGGTGCAGATGAGCTGGTATTGCGCCTTGGGAAGCCATGAAAATGACTCCAGGAGGCGGCTCACTATGCACGGAAGCTTTCCGGATAGGAAAGCGGGCAAGTCCCAGAGACGGGTCGGAGACACTCCTGGTATGTACTCCACCACTTCATCTCCTCCATCTGTTCCCAAAAAAAAATCCGAATTAAGATGCATACATCTACCGATCTACTTGTAGGAGTCCAAGTGGGAAGGAACGTGCTCACCTAGAAAGTGAGCGGGGTAGTGGCCGTTAGCCTCCAAGAGATGGAAATTGTGGCAGAGGGAGAAAATCATAGCCGACATGGTGAACAGTGAGGCCACCGGGATGCCCCTCCGGATGCCCACTCCGGTAGGCCAAACGAGGGAGACATCGGCCAGTAAAGCAGTCACCGGAAGCCGGCGGTGGAGCTGGTCGAGCACTTGCTCGAAGGGAGCCTCGAGCCGTGTGGAGACAGCCTCGTAGAAGGCCTGGGGGTCGGCCCTGCGGGCATCCTGGGAAGGAAGGACGTCGGGCATGGAAGCAAGGGCCACATTGTCCGGCTTGGGTTCGGATTCAAGGGAGGGGATCCACTCCTCTGGGACGACGAAGGTGAGGAGCATGTCAGGTTTCTCGGTGGCCAGCAACTTGCAAATATTCATCACCGGGTTGATGTGGCCTCGTCCAGGATATGGCACCGCCACCACGTGGCAGGTCGTCGGAGCTGCTGCTGCTGCTGCTTTCTCCATGTATGTAGTAATGTAAATGGCTGATGATGATGCTCTCTCTACTTGTTGTCTCTACTTGTTGTGAATTGTGATGATGAGGATGACATGGTAAGTTAAGTTTAAATATACATGGTACGTAAATACAGTCCAGATATATATATGATTTTTCTTGCTTTAGAGTTTTGATGTGGTTGGTGGTAGCAATAATAATTATTAATTAATAGGTAGGTGGGAATTTTTTTTTTCTTTTATCAATTAAATCTTCCAGGCCCACACATGTTACCCTTAGCAGCGTTCACTTGATTTACTGTTTTTGCTACCCGTTCAAACAAATATACTATACTATCCTTTTCTCCTTGTAAAATATGTTCTGCTACTTTGGATTTGAATCCTACTCTCTCTTGCGACAAACTTATAATAATTGTAGTTGGAAGCATCGATTTTATTTAGAATGGACCGTGCAACCAATAAACTACTAGTACTTCACTACTCGTTCCTAATAATACTAGAAAGATAGTGATTAAGATTGATACTTGATGACCCGCCCTTGGCAACAGCTCGTCTACATTTTTCGCCGAGTTGTCGGGCCCTTGTTCTCATTTCCCGTTGCTCATTACCATCAGTATCCATGAAGTCGCGCACAATATCTGCTACCTCCTCTCTCGCAACCAACTCTTCATGTGCACGCGTCTTGACCTTTCGGCCGATTTTCCAGTCTTCGATGATCTGAGTACGGTTCGGGTATTGGTCCAAGAACAGAGGGAATGCAAGCATTGGAACACCGGCAAAGACAGCTTCTAGCGTCGAATTCCACCCGCAGTGCGTCCAGAATCCACCTACCGCGGGGTGGCTTAAAACCTTTAGCTGATCGCACCAAGGTAGAACGAGCCCGCTACCAGAGCACACATCCTTCAGCCTGGAAGCCTCTTCGCGTGCTATCCACAGATATGGAACGCCAGAGTCTTTTAGCCCACAGACGATTTGATCCATCTGGGATCTTGAAACGGATAGGAAGCTTCCCAACGATATGTACAGGACACTGTTTCTGGGCCGAGAATCCAGCCATTTCATGTAGTCTGGGCAACTGCAGCTGCTCTCAAGTTCGATGTAAGGAATGGCAGGGCCGATAGTGTAAATGGGAAACCGAAACATCAATTTCAAATCGTCAATGATCAGGGATTCAAGCTCATAAACAGAGGTGAATAGGAGATACTGAGCTTGGCATACTTTAGAGATGCATTCCAAGGCAAGCTTCAGAACCAGCGGATCCGTCCTTTGAATGACTGTTTTGAGGTCTTCCACAGAAGATGAACCAAGTGCAGAGATTTCCTCCACTTTCTCTGCAGTTTGAGGCAAACATGCGCATAATTCTCGATCACAATCTTTTCAGCCTTCAATTTGCAAGCAAACGTATTCAAACAGATTCACAGAAAGGACAATCAGCAGAATATATACCTGATAAGCCAATGGATGAGCGTCCACTTGGTGCGACGATATTCAGATGATGCAACGCGAAGAAAAATGAAGCAGACATGGTCCAAAATGCAGCCACCGGAATATTCCTTCTATTTCCAACTCCGATCGACCAGCGCAACTCCACGTCGCCGATCATGCCATCAACAGGCGGCTTGAGCTGATCCAGCAGCAGCTCGAAAGGCTCTTCCATCTTAGTCATGACAGCTTCGTAAAACCCCGGAAAATTAGCCACTCTAAGGTGTGCCGGCGGGATGACGTTTGGTATGGTGCTGAATCGTATGGCATCCGGCTTCGGGTCGTCCCTGATCAACTCAAACCACTCTTCTGTGACGACGAAAGTTATAAGGACGTCCTGTCTTGTTGCAGCAATAAACTTGCAGAAGTTCATCATCGGGTTGATGTGGCCTGTTCCAGGATACGGAACCGCCACCACATGCCGAAGGCTGGATCCAGCTTCCATGACAAACGAAGAAGGGTGCTTGCAGGCAAAGTTTAGGTTGAAGTACTCGGAGGTGAACAAGCTAATTGAGAATCGTGTATCAAGTTAGGAAGATCTATCATAGCGGTGGCTTCAAACTATTTGATATTTGACCATTTTGGATTTGAATTAGATAATAGTACACAAAAGATAATTTAAATTAAGTAAAACTTGGACCAAACGAACTCCAATCAAAGTGGTAACGAATTGTTGGTTGATGATACACGCACTTGGCAGTAAATATATTCGTTCATGTTGTTAAGCTAGCAGTGCCTAGAAAGGACAAGCTTTACCCTCGCCATTATTTCTTGCATATGTCATAGTTTTGTATGTTTTCCTCCGAACCTTTTTAACATCACTCATGGTCCAATGTCGTGGCCAATTTTGTCAATGAACACACGCACCATTTACTATATAATATTGGCGGCTAACGACACCCTGCATGGGACCCAATGGAATGGACGGCCATCAATATAGAACGAAGAAATATAAATGTGAAAGGGTGGTGGGTCAAATTCAGAATGAATTCTCATCATCCGCAAATTCACTGACAACTTGCATGGCACAAATGTTTTATTTATCAAGCTACAGGTGGACGACGGCGGCGACAAAAGTAACAGAAAACGCCGATCAAGCATGGGATTGTTTTTGGCCGTAAATGTCACCGATGAAGGAATCAATGCTTGCATCGGATGATCCTCCCTCGGAAACCGCAGCTTGACAAACTTGTTTAAGCTTTGCCGCCCTATCCCTCATTTCTCGCACCTCACTGCTCCCCTCCTCATCCATAAAGCTCACAACCAGCTTCGCGATCTCTTCTCTGGTCACTACTCCGCCGCCTTCACTCCCCGCTGTCACTCGCCACCCGACCTTCCAGTCGTCCACGATCACTTTTCTATTGGGTACCTGATCCCAGATTATTGGAGAAGTGAGCATCGGCACCCCAGCGTACAGAGCCTCCAGGGTCGAGTTCCACCCGCAATGCGTCCAGAACCCGCCAATGGACGGATGCGCGAGCACCCTCAGCTGGTTGCACCACGGGACAACCACTCCGACCCGGTCTTGTACACCACCCTTTAACAGCTCCGGCTCCCCACGTGACACCCACAGGAAGCGCACACCGCTGTCGCGGACGCCGGCAACGATCTCGTCCATCTGGGAGCTCGAAACAGAGAGGAAGCTGCCCATTGAGATGTACAAAACCGAACCTCGGGGTTGCGAATTCAGCCATTCCATGTAATGCGGAAGATTCCCATCACCATTGCCCTCATTGAGTTCCGTGTAGGGGATGGCGGGGCCTATCGGATAGACAGGTGAAGAGAGCTCGGATTGGAGAGCGTCGATAACGGAAGGTTCGAGGTGGTAAGCGCCAGTGAGGAGAAGGTACTGCGCCTTGGGGACTAATGAAACAGGTCCGGTGACTCGGGGAAGCAATTGGGCCTCACTTCCGTAGAAAATGGTCGGGAAATCGGTCAAACGAATTGGCGGGACTCCCGGTATATAGTCCACAACCTCTTCCCCTAGTTCTGTAATAATAATGCATATATGCATGCACACAGATAAAGATAGAGACGGAAAATAAATTACTCACTACTTTTCTAAATTTGTAAGGAACTACTATTTGTCTTTTTTTTATTTTATTTTGTTCATGTCACCATACCGTTGAAGTTTTTCTCTCTCACTCCTTTTAAAAGAAGTAAATTACTAACGCAAGGTAGATAGTATATTAATGAACATCTATTTGTCATTTTTTTTTCTTTTGTTTATGTCACTATAAGAAAAACGTTGAAGTTTTTCTCTCTCTCACTCCTTTTAAAAGAAGTAAATTTACTAACGCAGGGTAGATAATATATTAATAAATTCTGTCTCATTTTTTCGGGCCGGTAAATCAATTCCTATTCTTTAGGAAAACAACAAAAGTTTATTTGAGAAAGAAAACAAAGCTCAATACAGTTTAATGTTTTGTAGTTTTAGATAATCCCTTGTATATTGTGTATCATCATTGATCGGTGTCCACCCTATCACTCCACTATCACTAGTAGACAAGATTCACGTGCCTTAGATTGTTTTTTTTTTTTTGTAGGACTCGTGTCGTGTCGTGCACCACTTCTCTCTCTACCCACCCACGTCCTTTCTTTGATTATTATTCTTCTTCTTTGAAATTAAAATTTTAAGCTATGAATAATAATATAAATTTAAACTCATAATCTGAATAAATTCGTATAAGATTACACGGTTAGAGTAAATGTATCAGCATATTTGATTAAACTATGAAGACGTACGTCCGTACACGTACCGGAGACACGAAGCGGGAAATGGCGGTGTTGCTTGACCAGCTCGAAGTGATAGCACAGCGACAGAACAGTGGCCGACTGGGTCCAAAGCGAAGCCACCGGAACCCCCCTCCGGCTCCCGACCCCGGTCACCCACTCCAAGTAGGTGTCGA
>SOPF01028030.1:0-42372 GCA_012979155.1 Hypericum perforatum | reverse complement strand
GGGAAGTTTAGGATGGCTTTGCTCCCACGTAACCTAAAGGCTGCGCTGTCGTAAGCCCTAGCGGCTTCGATGGCCGTGTCGAATGTTCCGAGCCACACGCGCGCACCTTTTCGGTTAGGGTCTCTTATCTCGGCAGCGAACTTGCCCCACGGCCTTCTCCTGACCCCTCTGTAATGCTTCTGTTGGTCACTGTAACTCGCAGGACGAGCAGGTGCAATCATACCAGCGCTAATGAACGAGATCCCATCGTTCGTTTCGGGTTTCGGGATAGAGATGTTGTTGATTGGAGGCTTCCTTCTCTGGCTTAGACTTGATGATGGTGATGATAACTTTGGAGAGGAGGTGCCAATATTGTCCTCAAGGTTGGAGATGGAGGACTCCATGGAGGAGAAGTCAGTGAGGAGGTGTTGTCTTATGAGCTCCAAAGTAGAGGCTTCATCCATTGAAGAACCCATATCTAGTTGATTGAGGGAGATTGATGAAGGGGAGATAGTAATTCTCTTTTTTTTTTATATATGTTTGAAATTGGTTGAGTGGAGAGGAGGGAGTGAGAGGGGATTATATTTTGGTGAGAGGGGATTATATAATGGTAGGATTTTGGAAAGAAAAAAAAGGTGGGCGGGATTAAGGGTAACTTCTTGTGTGGTTCTTAGCTGGTGAGAGGAAACATCATTCGGAGAACCTCCAAAGTGGGAAAATCAATTGGTACGAGGCCCACTCCCTATGCTGTGGATTAGATGGGACCAATATTTTAAACATGACTCAGTTGCAATTCAATTTTTTCTTTTCTGAAAAAACTCAAGTAAAAAAATTATGTGAAGATTTGTTAAGTAAAATTATGTTTTCAGGATAGAACAACATTTAATAAATAATTTACTATATGTTTAGATATTTTTAAAGTAATTTTTTGGAGTTCATCACAAATTAGCGAATATAATAGGACTATGAAATTATTAGATTCAGTACGACTCCAGATATATAGAAATATTTGTAAAATATTTGACATATCCACAATTATTCAAAATTGGTAATTTTAAAAAATGTAAAAAATAATTAATTTACAATTTTTTTTCCATGACTTAGTAATCGCAAATATTTTTTCATGACTGATAATAGTGTTCAATATGAATACTAATTTTACAATAATTTTTATTGGATACCATCTTAAAAATTTATAATAAATAATAGCAGTATTTTAAAAAAATTCCGTAAGTAACGTGGAAAGAAGAATCACTTCCATTTTTTAATATTTAACGTCACAGAAAAGTCAGCTTCCAGGGTGCTTCGTGTCTTAACTCTTAAGAAGACAAATAATTTTGCCTTTGTTTAACCGTTGGAATTAATGGATCAGATACCGCTAATGGTGCTCGTTTTTCCGTTAAAGCTTAAGTGCATGTGGTTGTCTATATTTTTTCCCCATAAAAAATAATTAGTATATTTTGAGTTGAATATTTATATTAAATAATTATTACAAAAATTTGCCAGATTTCATTAATATACAATGCTCAACTTTTTATTACCGACATACTAATGTTTGGATACCACTTAGCCTAAAAATATATAAGTTTTGATATGTAAATTTCATTAATCACATAGGATCATCAAGGATAGGGGTGAGCATTTGGATTATCCGAATCCGAATTATCCGATTTTTGTATTATCCAAAATTTCCAAAATTACTATTTCTTGATCCGAATCCGAATCCGAATAACGAATTATCCAAAATTCAAAATCCAAAATTATTTTGGATATGGACTCAGATAGTCCAATTTATCCGAATTTTTAACCACTACAAAATTCTATAAGTTCCTAAGTTTTTTTGCAATCGCATCTATTAATAAAGAAACTTAACACTACTTTGCAAAATGATATTATAAAATTCAAGCGAAAATTCTGAACGACAATGCCTTGTAATCAAAGGGATGTTCTGCGTAGGGGGTATTTGGTGTTGGTTGAAATATTTTAATTAGAGTTCAAAGTGTTTTTATATTTGAGTTTATCAACTATGATGCCATAATAGGCCTTTTAATTTACTTACTTGCTAAAGAATTGGGCCAGCCCAGTAAAAATACACACTTCTAATCATATAATTTATTATATATGTATTAAATATTTTGGATATTTGGATAATTCAAAATTTCTTTTTTTAATCTGAATCCGAATCCGAATCCAGAATATAATTTTTGGATTATCCAAATCCGAATCCAAACATAAAATTATCCGAGTCCAAATCCGAAAAAAAAATTGGATATTGGATTTGGATATTGGATAATGGATTTTTTGCTCACCCCTAATCAAGGATACTACTCCAATTGTACCAAAGATATTTACTAATTTTGGATCCTTATAAATCCTACAACTAATACCTTAGGTATCAAAAACCACAAATCAAAACACACAAAAGATAAGAGATATCTAATTACATATTTAAGGTATCACCAAAAAGTCTAAAAATATTTTTTTTTCCTATTGACCGGCCGCTTGTTGCTTAGTTTGGGCTTGCTCTACTAACTGGATTTGAAACAAAACTAATGTATAAACGAAAGAAGACGAATATTCCGAAGTATCTATGGTTCTCTATATTGTACTCGAAAATCCGGTCCGATCGACATAAATGTCGTCCTAGAGAAGTTGAGCTCTGCTTAATGTGACAGTTGGATTATATTTGTAAATAACAACGTGGGAGAATGACTATCAAGAACTGGCTTTCGACATGGATTTTCGATTTCGACTTCATCATCGGACACAAAAGTCAGATTATTATGGGCATATAATGCGTTGGTCATAAAAATTTAGATTTATTTGAAAATATCTTAGATTTATATTTTACGAATATAAAAAAACTCTAAACTCTTAAGATAACTGTTCTCTTTGATAATGCTTGACTTTTGACGACGTCGTTGATTCCGATTTCGTAAGAAGCTAACCGTCTTCTTTCATGTTTTGAATGGTTAATTGATCAATAATATCTATATCATTAAAATGTTGCCGTCAAAACTACACGTGCTTTGAAAATTTGAGTACAAAAATATGATTTTTTAAATAGGGCGACGTATCTGAATTTGCATTGTGTACATGTACATATATAGGGCGACGTATCTGAATTTGCATTGTGTACACGTACATATATCGACAAAATTCACAGGAAAAGAATTCTTTGACATTGCAAGCTATGCACATTGAGTGTTTGGTTTCTATTTGACCATGAATGCATTAGTAAATATCTATTTGATTTTAATCGTTAATTTTAATCGGGCAATGTTAGCTAAACAGGGATGGCGTTTGATCACATCCCCCCAATCTCTTGTGGCGACGATATTACATGCCAAATACTATCCTGGACAGTCTCCTCTGGACATTCAGTGCACTTCTTCTGCGAGTTATACATGGCGGAGTATTCACAGTGGCTTTCAATTACCACGGAAAGGTCTTGAGTGGCGGATTGGACGAGGTGATTCGGTGCGTGTTTGGGCTGACCCGTGGCTTCCAGGATCGGAGGATGGTCTACCGCGGTACCATGTTCCTGGTTCTGACTTTTATACTCTTGTCTCCGATTTTATTCATGAAGGAAGTTGGAATGTGGATCTCTTACATCAGTGTTTTGATACGTTGGATGTGTCACGTATTCTTGGTATTCGGTTGAGTCCTAGGCGTCCTCGTGATACCTTGTGCTGGAAGCATACTAGTGATGGAGAATATTCGGTTCGAAGTGGCTACTTTGTTGACTTCAATGATTGGTGGAACATGTCTTCCTTTGCTTCATTTCCGAATGGGGGGATGTGTTATGGAAAAAATGTTGGGACTTAAAAAATCCTCCACGTATTCAGACCTTCTTATGGAGATTGATCGATAATAATCTTCCTGTCCGGGCTAATTTGATAAGGCGAGGGCTTGATATAACTGACTCTTGTCCTCTCTGCATGGGGCATTCGGAGACTGTGGTGCATTTATTTTTTCAGTGTCCCTTTACGATAAATTTATGGCATACGGTTAATGTCCATATTCAAGTGGTTAATTCAGTTGATATTCCTCTTGCAGTTAATGGTCTGTTGAATATGGAGGACAAAGCCGAGCAAAGTTGACGTGTGGTTATCATGTGGATTTTATGGAAGATCCGTAATAGTATCATCTTTCAGCCTGATAAAGTGATTATAGTGCATGACGAGTTGGCGAAAGGCCTTAAACTTTGGCATGAGTTTATGGCCGTGAGGGCTGTTGGCTCTACTAATGTCAGTTTGCGGACTTCGCGATGGATTCCACCTTCCTCTGGATTTTTAAAAATTAATGTTGATGCAGGTCTGATCTCGGGCGGTGGAAGACAGATTGGGGTTGTTGTGCGGGATGATGCTGGTGCTTTTGTCATAGGGGCTTCTCGGGTTTTTCCTAATCTCCAACATCCTACACTCTTGGAGGGTCAGGCGGTGCTTTCAGGTTTAGAACTGGCGCAATTTATGGGCTTTGAAAAAATTGTGGTTGAATCTGACTGTATGCCAGTTGTCAATCTTTTCTCTGATGCAGCTTCTAGCAGGAGTGATTTAGCATCTATTTTGGAGGATTGTTGGAGTTTATTTCCACAGTTCATTCATGCTCAAGTTCAGTATATTCGTCGGGAAGCAAATAATGCTGCGCATGGATTGGCTAAGATGGCTCTCCCGCCAGATTGTGATATGATGTTATTCTCATGGCCTCCGGAATGTATCCAAGATATAATTGCACAGGAGGCTAGCTCTCAGGATACTAGTTAATTCTGATCTCTTGATTAAGTTTGTGTAATCATGGAGTCCCTTCGACTTGTACAGTGCTATCGATGGTGTTCTTTTTCCCTATCTGGTTTTTTCCTGTTTTGCGGTAAGTTTTTCTGGATAGGGTTTTTTAATGAGGCCAGCGGCTGTAACCTTGTCTTCGGACGAGGGGAAGGGCTCTTTTGTAGGCTCTGTTGTTATTTGCTCGGTTGTTTATTTTGGCTGTTTGGAACCTCTTTGTACTGTTTTATGACCCTGGTTTCATGAATGAAAGTTTCTTTTTCCGCAAAAAAAAAATATCTATTTGATTTTTGTCAAGAATTTTTATAACATAGTCTAAATAGTCAATAAGTTATTTTCCCACCCGTGTGGTTTTAAGGTTCAGAATACCAATTATTATCAGTCAAATCTGTACCAAAAAATTATTATAAAATAGTCAAATGTGTTGAAAATATTATACCAATTTAACTTACGAGAAATCGAACTATTTTTTAAGATAACCCATTGCAATTTTCAGCTTCTTAAAGCGTATGGTGGAATTGTTTGTTTTTACTCATGCTATTTTACTCCACATTCATTCATTAATAGTTCCGGTTGTTAAATTCGACAGGAGATTTGGATCATCAAAGATCGTCTATTGCACATAGAGTCCCTTAGATTGGGAGATTAGCCTCTTCGTCTTAAGTAGCTCTTTATGCTATTTGTTTAATATATTATGTTTATAAAATTAATCTATTTACCAAAAAAATAGTAAAACATGTTGACTCTAAAGACCCAAATTTAGAAACCAAATTTGTTAAAAATAATTTTAATGTCCATAACACGTGTTTCGATTAAGATCATTTTTTATTAATTCCAGAGATAAGAATTACACGTTTTTTAATTAAGATTGTATTTATTAATTCTATACTTACTAAAGATCAATATACTTATACTTTCGAAAAGAATAAGAAATACACCAGTATTTGTCAATTGCTTGAGGAGAACAATTAAAATACACAAGTCCACAATGGAAAAGTGGCAACAACAAAAGTTTACAAATACACTATATTACAAATTGATCAGTCCAGGCCGTACCACTAAAAATACTCAATAACAAATTAAGGAACCGTTAAGAACCATAACCAATACTTAAAAAACTAAGGAGTCGTATAACGAATACTTTATATCAAATCGTTTATTTAATGATGTTCTTTTATAAAAATTGATAATTTTTGGACTGTTGATCTTTCAATAAAATCTAAGAGAGAAAAAAAATAAAGCTTACGGATGTTCACCATAAATTTTAAAAATAATAAAATCTCAACCATTGCTTAAAGAATTATCGTAGAAACACATTGCGGTAGCAAAATATTGATCTTCGCATTAATTAATCCAGATTAATCAATTTTAACCTTATCCGGGATGGAAATATTTCCTCAATTAACAATTTAATTGCCATCTTTTTCGATGATACGATCATTAAATATTACTAGGAAAGAAACAAACTGAACCAAGCACACCACGAAGCTGCTGCTTCCCACTTGCGTAACGCCATTTGGACAAGTTGGCCAACAAGAGTTGGTGGGACCATCCCCTAAATTGACATCTGTGGGCCGACGTTAATAACCAATTCATGTCTTTTGGCCATCTTGTCCAGATGAAAATTGTCTGTGTGCTCTTCACGTAGAAAAGTGACGCCAACATGGATTCGATTATTAATTTTTTTTCTTCCGATTATACTATTTAATATTCACACATTTACTGTGCCAATTAATTACAATTTAATCTGGATAAAAGTCTACAGAGCGAGGCCATTTTTTCTCAGTTTGAATGTCAAGCCGGGTCAGAAATGAGGAGGACTACACGAAGCAGCCACAAGAACAAGCAACCACTTAGAAGGACTTCTCAACGAGTGTTGTCTCGTTAGAAATGAGATTAGCTAGCGGTTCAGAGGGGGTTAATGCCTAGCGTTGATTAACTATGAGGGTTAGTGAGAGCTTCTTTTACCATTTTAGTTTTATGTAACTTTTCTTTTCTTTTGATATTAATAAAGCTAGATTTATTTAAAAAGCTCACTATAATTTTTTTTAAAATTATTTATAAATATTTAACATTCATGGATTCCTAAAAAAAAATCTCTCCCTCAAACTAAGAGCTTGAATTGATAATTAATTTTATACAACTGCCACCAGTTTTGTTTGTTTTTGTGTGAGCTAATAGTTTATGACTAGGTGACCTCGAGCTTTTCGGCACAAATATTTGTGTAGATAATCTGAAGATTATCGCTCATTTGAGTTTATCCTCCCAGTATTAAACTACAATTTTTTTTCTAATCAATTTTTAAGCATTGTTATAAAGTTTGTAACCCTTCTAGTCAGATGGCAACCCCATATCAATATTTTGACACTTTTGTCGAAAATCTGGAGAGAGTTTGGACTCACTTGTTAACTGTAGAGATCATTGGATTATGTACATGTACAAATCGTTTATGCGAAAAACATTGTGCTTCATTACATGTGTAATATTTTTACCAATGCTTCAATACTTTTGTTAAAACTTAGGAGAACGTTTGGATCCACTTGTTAAACGTTGATATTAGTGTATTATAGATTGCGAAATTGTATATGCAATTGGAGTTTTGCTTCATTCCATGTGTAATCTTGTCTATGTATTTTTGTGAGTTTTATTTTTTTTTACTAAAATAACCCATCAAATAAAAATGTAAACCAACCAATACCCATGCTAACCAACAAACCTGGTAGTCAGGGCAGGCAAACAAACAAGCAAACTGGCCTAGCCAAAAAAAATATCGTCAAGGGACGAACCTGTAGAATGGCTGTCCAGACATGTCTCGTCCCATGTGACTAGTGAGCGAAGTCAGGAAGTTCGACCACCAGCCATCCTCCGTGAGGTGGATCAGAGCGTCTGCCGCCATATTTCCCTCGCAAAAAATATGCGTGACATGAATATGCATCTGTGCTCTGAGCTGAAGCATGCGCAGCCAGCAGGTCCGCTAGCGGTATGGGATCTCCGCCTGCGGTGTTTGGAATCTCAACAGTACGTACATGGAGTCAATCTCCAACCACAAACTGCGTCAGCCATGCTGGTGTGCGATCTCTACTGCAAGGATAGCTGACAGGAATTCCGCCTCAAAAGCGAAACAGCTCAGAATAGGGTGACAAACTTTTGTGTGTAATTTTTTGCCTATCAATACAAATCTACTTATAAAAAAAATGTTGTTGACCACCGATGGGCCGAACTGAAAAGTCTAGGCCAAATTGCCAAGTAAAATATTTTTTTGAGTTTTCTCAAATTAAAAATGATTAAGTTACAAAATTTTAACTTATAAATATTACACTTTGGAATAAAGTTAGGGGATATGTAGAATTATTTAACATTTCAATCGTAGATATAATTATTTATCAAAATACTTTTTATAAATAAAATTCGAGTCATGTTTTGATTCGTGTAAAAAAAGTATGGTTTGAGGAAGATAGTCATCTGACTTATTGTGTTTTGTTTGCAAGGTGATCCCTTTTCCGAGTGTTAAAAAAGGGAGGATAAACTTGTGATCAAAAAGTAACCTTTCCCATCCAAGATGAATTTTGTATTAGTCTCTAATAGTCTCGGGTTTCGAGAAGCAAGGTCATCCGCTGAAATCATTTACGTTTGTGATCGTACTAACACTACTTCGTTACCACGATTTTGTGAAAAATATGCTACGACAAGTACATTTTGTTATTTGTTAATTAATTTATTCGTTAATTGAACAAGAATTAATATGTAATTATGTGTTAATCTCACGTAAAAACTTTCAAGAATTAGATTTACGTTTTAATGAAAAGATATTTGTATTTTGACATAAATTGTTTTACCGCCAAAATTCATCGTTGTACATTTTCTTAAAAGATAATAACTTATAATTTTTTTTTCTTATTACACACTTTTAAACTTACAAATAAACAGCGCAAACCACTTCGTAAAACATTATAAAATTTCAACAAACAACATTAAACTGTTTACTTCCTTTTAAATTCGATTAAACATGTTTCTTTTCTAGTTTTTTTTTATATGAGAAATCTTTGTATTTATGGTCAAATACTGTTGGACTATATAAGAGGAGATATTTTCAATTATATTTTTTGTAAAACTTAAACTTAATCTTATTCTCTTATTGTTTGAATAACTCTATTTTTTAAGAAGTTGTACCAAAAGGAAGGGTATCATTTCATCTCTCACTGGGCTTGCTCGAAAATCGTTAAGCTTAAGAAACAGACAGCCCAGGAGTAAGTGACCGTATACCCAATTATCGTACTCATTTATTGGGCCTTGTGGAATGTAATCAAAATCAAGGCTAACCATCGTCGTTTCTATTATTCTTCTTGATCTGTTAAACATGATCCAGATGTACTGGATAAAAAAAGTAAATAGGTACTTCTGGTTTGCAAAAATATATTCATTATCTCATGGGTATGGTAATATTCACCATATTTGTCCTTTTAGTTTGCGAAAGTGAACCGCTTTTTTCTAACTTAAAATTTTGGTTACAATGTTAAGGGAAGATATTAACTTTTTTTATGATATGAAGGAAACATCTTTAATACCTCCAACTTGTATAGAATACATGAATTAAATATAGAAAAAAATTCCAAGGGGAGTGTGTAGGGAGGCTGCTACCATGATTCTAGGCCTTGTGGAAGCTCTAGTTCTTTGCCATGACATGGAGAGAGTAGTTTGCTGCATGGTCGTACGGTATTAATTTTATATTAAAATTGGCAATTAGAAAACCTTAAATGGATGCACAAATAGAAATTATTTTAATTGATGACTGATGAAGAATTTATTTATAATTATTTAAAATCAATTTGCTAACTATCTCAAGATTTTATATTATTTTTGAAGATTACAAAGTAGTTTATTAATATTTTCATATGATCAAAATTTTAGACGTTATTCTAAAAAATATAAAAATTCAAATTCTGACAAACAAAATAGTGTAAAACAGCTTACTAAAAAAAAAAATTGTCATCACACTTGACCAAGTCAAACAGGTCCAAACTTTTCAATTGGATATGGTGTTTTTAAATATTAAGTCTTAACGTATTTTCATTAAGACTAAATTATACTCTTTTGATCTATGAAAGATGGAAATCCAATCAATAAATCTTCTATTAATAATCACAAAAGAGTGATACCGCAATCAATCGTGTACTTCCTACTCCGGCACACAGGCGATCTCCACTCCATGCAGCTGCTTGAAGCCTCACAGGTAACAACAATTATGGCTAACAAATCCTCATTTGGTCGGTGTCCAAACAAAAACACCAATTTCTCACAAGACAGCGAAGCAACGTGTCCAATAAACAACACCAGCTTGCTTGCATGCAAACCTTGCATGATCAGCTTCTCGACACGTGTCCATCCCCTCTCCATTACGTGCCAACTCTCCTTCTCTTTCTCCTCTCCCTCTTCCTATATTAAACCTTTCTTCGCTCTCTCCAACTTCAGAACAACACCAAAAACTACGGCAATGGCAGAGCACGGGCAGCACTACTCTCAGCTCCAGGGGCAGCAGCCCCGGTCCCACCAGGTGGTCAAGGCAGTGACCGCTGTTACCGCCGGCGGGTCTCTCCTGGTGATGTCAGGGTTGACCCTAGCCGGTACGGTCATCGTGCTGACAATGGCGACTCCGTTGCTTGTCATCTTCAGCCCGGTTATTGTCCCCGCCGTCATCACCGTGGCTCTCTTGATCACTGGGTTCCTGGCCTCCGGCGGGTTCGGTGTGGCCGCCGTCACCGTCTTGTCCTGGATTTATAGGTGGGTTAATTATTAACTTTTATCTGAAGTAAATTTTTATACCTTTCAGAAATTTGGAAGTTAAATTTTTACACTAAGAACACATTGTTCACCATTGACCTCAAACACCTTGTGCCGTTAAACTAATTGTCTTTTGGCAAGAAATTGAACCCTTGACCTTCCAGAAATTGAATCCTCGACGAAATTTCTTATATTCCTGTTGTTGGAGCAAGTGCTTTTTTTGGAGAAATTTGGACCATTTCTCAGTAGGATTTTTCTAACCCTTCCTTTCCCAAGGAAGAAATGAACATTAAATTCAATTTCCTTTCCACAGGGAAAAGAAAATTAACAAAGGTCCAAATTTCTCGATTTATGCTTGTGCTCGTCAATTTTTATATTTCTCTGTTTGTCAGTATCGTATTATATCTTATTATTAGACATGTACGCATCTTTTATTCACCGTAATTCGTTGGACTTAAATTGAGAATATTGTAATCACGATCGAAAGACAATTTGCTTTGCATGTAGGTACGTGACTGGGAGGCAGCCTCCGGGGTCGGAACAGCTGGACACGGCACGCCAGAAGATTGCCGGAAAGGCGAGGGAGATGAAGGATAGGGCCGAGCAGTTTGGTCAGCAACAGACCTCGTAAAGGAGGCGTCTCGGCCTTTCGGGGTATGGCACTTTGCCCTGCTTGAAGAAGGGAAAATAATGGAGAAATCTAAGAAAAATGGGTGAAGAGCTCTACAAGTTTTTTTTGTTGTACAATGCGACATTGGTTGGTTTAATATTATCTGCTGCTTTTGTAAGTTCTTTCTCTGATGTAAACCATAAACGAGGTAACAGCTTTATGGGTGATGCTATTGTTCTTCGTGTGTGTGTTTTTGTGATTGTAATAATATGTTTGCCTTAAGGAAGGAGGCGACTGATTTGTGTGGGGGTTGTTATTTGCCGGGAAGTAGTCGAAATACTCGGCCGGCCATGTCAATTAAATATAGCTTTGGCTGGCTGGGCCGATATTTACCATCCCCAATAGAGCTTTTAATTCTTTTAATTGGTCTAATTATCCTTTATTTTTTTACAATTTCACATCATAATGAACACAGGTCCAAAAAATGTCCTCAAGAGACTTGTCCAACTTAAATGAAGAGTTTTTGAGGTTTGATATTGTTGGTTTTTATCCGTAATTATCAATTAAGATTCAAATAAACGACAATTTTGTTAAGTAAATTACACTTAGTTGAAGCGAGTGTGTGCGCACCGTAAGTCGTTGATCGAGGTACGACCAATGGATCGTTAACTCAATTTCCAATTTCCAAGAATGTACCTTACTGACAATCTTTGGAAAATCAGTACTAATCTGATATTTTTGTTTGTGTGTAAATCGTGGGTGGCAAAGTTTCAATTCAGTCACCGGAATCCCTATTTATAGGGATTGCACTCCTAGCCATGCGGCTGCCAGCTGGGCGGTGCAATCACTATAAATAGGGATCTTCGGGTGATTGAATTGAACTTTGCCATTCATGAAGCGAAAACATCAGATTAGTAATGATACTTTTCAAAGATTGTCAATAAGGTGCATTTGTAAAAATTGGGTTGACGATCTATCCGATTGTGAACCTCGATCAGCGAGACTCACGGTGCATGACTCGATCCTGCGGACCCACTCGCTTCACGGTGCGTGATTCAATCTTGCGGACACAGCTTCAACAAGTAAGTGTGATTTAGTTAATGAAATTGTTGTTTGATTAAACTGGGATTCGAACGTAATTAATTGATAATTATGGGTCGAAACCAATAGATATGAATTGAGATTTTGGAAACGAGTTCTTCTTGAAGTATAATATACGTCGGTATTTACGAATATCAGTGCTACGTAGACAAATAAGAGTAGTATTTAGGAAAAGAAAGTATAACGTATGTCTCATGGATCGATGTCACTTCTTTGGGCCCATCTTATTTTCGTTTTTCAAGGGCCGGAAAAATGTTCGGTTGCTAGTTGGGCTCACAACAATTGTATTATCGTCGGTTAAAAGAGAAAACAAGGTTACGACTAATTAATTGATATAATTGACTGTCATAATGAATTAGTTATTTCTGTTCGATTGGCTTTTAATTAGTTCGTGGCAGTTCCGTTACTCTTTCCTATTTAGTGTTGTTCAACTTGACCATGTCAACGGATTCGTCCGAACAAAGCCGACACTCTTACGGGTTCGTTCGTACAAAGTTGACACATTTTCAACTAGATTTTTTGGATAACAATATTTCCGAGTTCGAAGTTGTAGCCAAGTATCTCTTGTCGGCACATATATTCGACCACTTTCCTACCTATGTAGGTTTATTAATTTTGTTGTATATGCACCATGTCACGTGTGTTTTCCCTTCTACATATAAATGAATCATTCTGGCTGGTTAATATAAATATGTAGTTGGAAGAAAATAAAACGATATACTTCATTTATTTGAATGATTATAGAGCACAAAAAATTGTCTTATAATTTTTATTGATCAAAATTAGGTGAAAGATCGTGTAAAAAAAAGTTAATCTATGTAAGGTTATCCAAATACACCCTTCAACAACTAAACAGTACTGAAATTGTACATCCGATGAGATATAATCGAAAGAAAACGACATGACATATTTTGACAGTGCATCCGCCTAGCAAAAGCGATTTCTTAGTTCGAATCTTACTAACTAGAATCAAAGAATCAGTAGATGTGCTCTATCCAAAATGAGAATGGTTATGAGATTATAATCTGATAATCCGATGGATTCCATGATTACACATTTATTTGTTCATTTCGTATTTGGTCAACCTGGAATAGGTTTGTTCATACAATCTTATAACGAGAGAGTTTCATCTTACTCGGTTCCTCGCTCAATTTTTCGAAGTCAGTAGATCATTTTAATTGTTTGAAAAACTTCTTCCTTCGTCCACTTCTCCCAAAGAGTAAGGAAGTTCTTTAAAAATCTCGTTGCCCCTCATTCTTCGAGAATCAAAAGAAAATTCAATTGTCCCTTGCTGAACGAAACAAAGATAATAATTCAGATAGCTGTAGACATAAGGAATTACTCACCAGAGGACGTTTTGTATTAATTAATCTCCCCTTCCTAGTCACATTTGTCATGTCATTCATTGGTATGTTGTTACAACTTAAATTTCTGAGCACAGATAATAATACTAAATAAAATTCTCTCTCCATTTCATTTAAAACAACAATAAATGTGATTTATGGCAGCTAGTTCCTATAAATATACAAATAAAACCTCTCCGTAAAATTGATAACATTGAGAGGGAAAAAATATTACTTTAAAGCTGTTCTTACATAAGAGTGTATTTTTTTCTCTTTAAAAATGTTAAATTGATTTTTTGAACCATAAATGGTGTAAATACTAAAAAATTATTTTGTCCATATTTAAAATATCTAAAGTTTTGATCTATAGCATAGTGTTATTGAAATGTTATATTTGATTGTAATAAAATGATTACTACAAAGATCATTTGTAGCCAATTGAGAAGATGAATGTTGATATAACAGTTATTAAATAAATCAATTTAAAGAGATTTTATTACAGAATAAAATATAAGAATTTATGAAAGCAACACTAATAATAAGTAATAACAAGACACTATTTATAGTTGTCGGTTGAAACCTTGTGGTAACTGAATACTTGGCTCACTAATCTACTTGGCATACGGGTCGCTGTCCATCTGAACTAGTTCTTTCGCGACATTTTTTATTGTTATATCAACATATTAAAATGTAAATTCTCTTTCTGGATTTATTAAATTAAATAATTGTGCGCACCGTTTCAATAAAAAACTGAAGCTGCATATTCCGTATTTTGCGATGAGGTGTAACATTACATGTATGAAATATCACTAAATTAAATACTCTTACAACGGACATATAAATTCATTGCCAAAGTAAAAACTAAATAAATCCAACTGCTTCACCAACCACAAAGCAGCTCACTCCAACTCGTTAACCAAGTCCGAAACCCAATCAATGTTTAGCAAATCCAGATCATCATTAACCATATAATGACTACGATTTGCACCGACAGTAATGGCGTTAGAGATCTGCCTTAACCCAGTTCCTCGATCACGACCACCTTCGTCCCTGATCCTTAGTCTCCTCAAACCATCAAAAATCCCCGGAATCCCTTCGATGTAGGGCCCGCGATCGACATGAACTGGTGGACCGACATATCCCCTAGAGGTGGACTCCATGAAAGGACCTTGTCTGGGACCCAACACCCTCTGGCTGCCGGCACCAGCACTTGCCCTAGTCAGCCATAAGTTGAAAATATCGTTCTCTGACCTCAGCTCCCCCTGCGTGTGCGCGAAGAAACACACCTTCCGCTGGCAAGATCGCCCCGATTTGCATGCACGAGTGCGGTAGCGAGTCGGGTGGAGCCAGAACTCAAAAACTCCGTGGGCCTGGTCGCAGGACACCCCCCTGGGGCACCTCCCGCTCTTGTAGGCTGGGCAGGGCACCGCCAAGTAGGGGAATGTTAACGGATCCCTCCGTGTGGCCCTTTCACCACGGTGAGAGAAAGGGCAGTCAGTCCAGTCGTGGACGGTGGTCCTAGGGCACTGCTTGATCTTGAAGCAGTACATCCGGAACTCATCCGTGGTGTAGGCCGGATCATCAAACAACCCCACACCTTGGTCTTGGTCGTTAGGGTTTCTGTTTGGGTGGACAAAGAAGTTATGGAGACCATGGATGTGGTTGTTGTTGAGGTTTAGGGATCCTCTGTACATTTTTTGAATCGTTCTAGGCTTGTAAATTGGAATGTACACCGACGTTAGGGATAAAGAAATTATTTCATTTGGGAGGAAAGTAAGAAATGATGAGATGGATGAAAAGAGAGACCATCAGTAGGTATTTATATCCATTTAGGTTGAATAAATAAATAGGTAGAATAATAGTTATAGTTATTCTGGATAGAGGAGAGCGTTAACGCTGCTTTTATAGGGAATTTGATTAATATTCATTAGCAGAAAAACATGATAAATCTTTTAAGTTAATGAAATTTTTTCCAGAGTCTTCCGGACTTGTAGGAGATTCGTCCAGGGCTGCTTCAGCCAGCACATCACGAGCTATTTTGCTTTCGAGGCGGAGCTCTTGGCGGCCATCTTCGCGGTCGAGGTTGCACACGAGCGGGGAAGGCGCAAGCTGTGGTTGGAGACGGACTCCACGTATGTGCTTTCGAGATTCCAGACTCCGCATGCCGAGGTTCCATGACGATGGCGATCCCGCTGGCTACACATGACCCAACTTAGAGCCCAGATGTAGATCCACATCACGTATATTTTCTGCGAGAGAAATATGGTTGCACATGCTCTGACCCACCTTATGGAGGATGGCTGGTGGCCGAACCTCCCGACGTCGCTCGCCGGTCTTGTCGACAGAGACATGTCCAGGCAATCTTATCACAGTTTTGTCCCTTGATGACTTCTTTTCTGGCTGTTCCAGTCTTTATCTTTTTTGTTTGCCCTGACTATCAGGTCTGTTGGTTAGCATGAGTGTTGGCTGGTTCATGTTCTCTCACCCAACTACCAGACTTGTTGGCTAGCTGGTGAGATGTGTTTGATCCACCTGACTACCAGGATTATTGGTCAGCAAGTGTGTTGTGGGTTTCAGACTTGTTGTATCCGCTTTTTCTTTTTATTTAATGGTTTTTTTAAATGAAATTTTTTCCAGGCTATACTAATTTTTGAGATTCGGAGAATAAATTTTCTGCATTATACGCACGATTGTGTTGAATTTTTTTTTATGTAACGGTATTAACGAAAATGTATAACTTGACATGCATTTCAATTCGAAATCATTTTAGCGGAATTTTAAAAAAGAAACGACTTCCCAATATGGCACATTGCGGCGCGACCACGACAAGATCGTAGTTATGAAAAAAAATGGAACCAGATTTGGTCCTGTATGCACGAAACATGTTAGGCCCGTCTTGGAGTGGACCACAAGCATTGGATAAGGCCCACAAAAGATATCTTTTATCGATGAAGGTGGACGTCGATGAGGAGAAAGTCTGACAATGGTGGTGATGACGAAGCTCTGACGATCCTCGACATTAGTGGTCTCTACATCCCCAAATACTCCTCTCATGATGGATCGCCTGGATGAGAGGATTTCAGAAGAAACGACTCCACCTTCTTAAATCTACGGTAGACAACGGTGATCGAACCTCTCCGACGACAAGGAAGAAGGAATTGTGACGTTATCTTCGGAGACAATATTTGCTCCTTCTTCAAGCTACGATCAGCGATCAGATCGTGACCGCCTCAAACATGTTCCCTTCCGTCTCTAAATCTCAATGTCCGCCCCTCCACTTTCCCAAACCGTCGCCGCCTCCGCCAGATTTCCCAAACCATTGACACAGGTCTAGCATGATGAACATCGAGCTGTAACGTCCTAGTCGATTCTTTCTTGAGAACATTCGTAACGTTTTAACTTAAAAATATACTTCGTTAAGATTCAAGCGTCGAAAAAGATAACATACATCAATGTCTAAACATCGTGTATAATTTTTTAACCGACATTGAAACCTCGAGAAATCATGCCAATTTGGATGTAACAATGTCATAAATGTAACTATCTTAGAGAGGTAGATACTTGCAATGCCTACTTGTTATTCATCGTTCATAAAATTGTAATTTTTTAAGAATTAAAACCTTGTATTTCATATATTACAAAGGAACCATAATAATGACTCACATCATTGGGAAAATAATTGTGATGGCACATTGTCTTGCAACATAAAATTGTAGGCGAAAGAAATATTGGACAAGATGATGTCTAGCTAAAGTGATCAAGTTTTCAACGAGAATTTAATGTCGGCATACTATACTAAGATGATTCAAACATGGAAACGTCATAAATTAGTAGATAAGATGATGACATATTTAATACATGTCCTGATTTGATGTTATAGTACATAGTTTTAATGTTGGCATACTATACTAAGATGATTCAAACATGGAAACTCTCCTTGTTTTTCATTCCTTCTTCTTGTGTGAGCCATTAAATCAACTAATTAAAATTTTTTGTTTAGCTAACAGGCTGAACTTGACTTAACATGGTGCTGTAGTCTAATATACATAATCCATTGAATTCAAATCCGTTTAATACTACAAATGGTGTAGCAGATAATATATAATTCAATTACAAATGGTAACTAAATTAATTATCAGAAAGATACAATTAATTCTAACCAGCATCCCATATAGAGCAGTTTGCTTAAATACTAATAAAGTGTAACTCAAATTCAGCAATTCCACCAAAAATTTACATGAAAATACCCAATTAACAAAAAACTGAATTTTCTTTATCGAAAATATGAAACCTAAAATCAACAAGACAAATCTACTCTTGCACGAAAAGTACATGGAAAAGCCAGTTCTGAAGTGTGTTGGATACCCCATTAAACGCTCCCACAAAGAAAGGGCTAAACCCTCACGAGTTCTCCTCCCAACCTCCTCCTAACAGAAACCGTAACGGATGTCCAATTAGGTTGACTTCATCTTAACTGGTTTGTCCTGAATTATGTGAAAGACATATTACTTATCAAAAAAAGGTAGTATAAAAAAACACATTCTCTTAATGGGGAAGACAGCGGGTGGAGCAAAAGAAAAAGTAACGGCGCCCTGGATTACGCCTGCCGTTTCAATTTGGATGCCTAATTTGATGATCAACAAGTCAAATCCACGTCATCCCCAACTCTTTCTCGTTACATAAAATGGTATTCTTTTAGGAGGTTTGGTTTGATCCAGTAATCAGAATAAGCCTTTATACGGCGTTTCGTACGATGCAAGTTTCTTCGACTTGGAAAAAAAGAAATACTTCATGCAAGAGAGAAGATCTGTGAAAAAAGAAATTCAAAACATGAAAATAGATAGATCCACCCTAAGAATGCATGGCCCTTGAATGGAAAGAGAGAATCCGGACAATAAAAAATACGAGAGAACTAATTTTAATTTGTAGATGGATGTACTTAACTTTAGTAGCTTTATGATCCTATATAGTGGAACCATCTATATAGTGTCCAATGTTGGTCGATTTTAACCATTATTCGACTCATAATATTCAACGCAAAAAAATAACCACTTAAATAAAGTACACTAATATTCAACTCACACGGAAAAATTAAATACTCGAGTCTTGCTACCTAGAGAAGCATACACTAGAGGTACCAGTCTCGATCGACTCATTTTAGCTTGAGTAGAGTTTCTAGTTCGGTCAGCAGGTTAGCTTGAGTTGAGTTAGGCCTAGTTTTTTTTTCTCCTCTCTTTTTCAGACATTTTCTGGATTGACTCATTGGGAAGAATATCTAAATTAGAGAGACTCATTAGCTTCTATAAGAAGAAAAAAGAAAATTAGAGTGTTTTACCCCCTATGTATGTATGCGAACAGAAGAAAATCGAGGCCACCTCCGAAAGATTTGATGAAACGTACGTTGAATTGTATATTTAGAAACTTGGATATGTGAAATTATTCGTACATATGATAGGAAAATATAGAATGTACAGTGCAAGCAGGATGTGAACACGATTTATCAGAAGTCACTAAGCTGGCAAGAAAATGTGATAAACCAGTATCAGATTAGGGATTTTGAACAAGGTTCGAACCATGAAACCTCGAAAATGCGTCACACGCCCAAGGAATGTGACCATCTGTTAACACCCTGAAAATATGTAAAAGAAACTGATTTCAAACTTACATCAATTTTGGATCGCCAATAGAGTCTCTTCTTTTTTTTCCTGGATGCAGGAAAAAGGTTAACAAAGTTCCACTGTAAAAGAAACACCCTACGCAATAATATAGGACTCGATAAGTAAGAATGCAAAGACAAACTCACGACTCAACCAAAAGGAAGACGAGACCCACTTTTCGATGTCAGGCTGCTCAATCGGTAAAGAAGAAGAACAGATTATTATGCAAGAAGGCAATTTCAGCGGAGTTTATTACAAAATTTTATGCATGTGAGAATGAATCAAGGATTTATGATTCGACTTCGTAAAATCAATCGCCTCCAGTAGATCGCAGGTACCCAAGTGCATGTTTGATTGAAATATATGCGTCGAGGCCACTCCGCGTCATGGCCGCTCTGCGTTAACCGCTCAGACCACATCGCCCGGCATCGGAGAAGCAGGGTGGCTTGGAGCGGCCACCCTGATATTTCTGATCCGCGTCGCGATAGCGGCTGGAGTGGCCAGCGTTAACAACAGAGCAAAAGATCACAATAAAGAAAGCCAAATTCACCTTGAAAGTTGCACATTTTACAAAGCAGAATGGACGAGAATAGTCTTCAGTTACTGCAGATCAAATGTCAAAGGCATTATTTATAACCCAGGAAAGTAAGGAGGCAAACGGCAGAAAATTCAAGAATATTATATCAATCTGTTACCGTAATCCAAACATCAACCAAGATACAAATTTAACCATAATCACGGACACAGTCACAAGAGGAAAATATTGCAAAATTAATAATAGCGTCAACTTCTAAACAATATCAAATTTCTGAAAGGAGAGAGAGAAAAAAATCCGATCACTTGTAAGTCATAACAAACTTGCAAGTGATCATATCCTAGTTAATACTTCAAAATTCAGAACCTATACTGGTATCTAATGCCAAAGAAAAAAATTGATAACATATATTAAGAAACTGACACCAGACTCATCAAAATTCATAAACTGAAACTAGAACTCGTCAAAATTCATAAAATCCATCACAAGATATAGTTGCGCTGACCTCTCAAAACTAACTCCATTCAAATAAATACACATCCATATAAAAATCATAACCACCAAAATCCAGAAATCAAAAGTTTAATTAGGTCACCAAAAACCAGGTACAACTGTCAGTTTAATTATGTGCGTGCAAGCGTGTCTACATGCATACATGTTTGTGCGAGTGTAAACTAAAGAGAGCAGCAAAGCATGAAGGGAAGGATACACACACTCTCGAATAATTTCAAACAAATTAATTGAGACAGATTTGCATTGCAAAAGAAATCAGAAATGCTGCAACTGGAAACATGATGCATCTGAAATTACCGAAAATGCGAGACAATGTCGGAGAATAATGTGACAGTATAATCTTAAAGAACCAGAAAGAAAAAGTCAAGCGAATTTACTTCTGGCATCAAGCAAAAGGAGGTTTAATTAATATGATACAACAGAAAAGGAATTATCTGAACTGTCTTGCACTTCATCTGATGCAAGTCTCAAATTAATAAACTTATGACTTCAGATTGTTCTGTCGAAATACAAAATATGGCAAAGTCCTCAATGGTTAATAAGCAACTTAAGCGTCAGTTGTAAGAAGAAAGCTCAACTCCACTCTCTGTCACAAGCTGAAGTTTGGTGACATTCTCCACATAATATACAATGACTCGAACGGTATCTGGCCCACGAGGCAACAGGTTGAGATGTTTAACCATCAACTAGAACCCATAAAATTCCGTCAATACATATAAGCGTCACACGAATGTTTTCATTTGAAGATCAACGACAAAAAAATAAAAATAAAGTACATCTCACACAGAGTTAATTCCATACCCAAATCAATTCCATTTGTACTAATATATTATCTTCATATGTCGAATCCGACATATTATTTTTTACATGATTTCATACAACAGAAAATGAGATACTAGTTCCTGAAATTGAAGAATCGAATTTTGTTTTTTTTAATGATATATGGTACGATCATTAGATAAGAAAAAAAAATAAACTAATTAATTCAGGTTTGTTTATACGAAATCAAAGGAAAAACAGGGAACACGGTATATTATCCATGATGAACTTGGGTCATTGATAAGGGTACAGATTACAGAAGGTTATTAATCAATGAATAAATATCATCAACTGATAAAAATCAATGCCTTAGTCTGGCTCTGACCTTGAGAAGTGAACAAATAAGATTCCATAATTAGAAAATATCCACTGATTTCATCAACCTTCTGTTGATCTTTCCATGGTTAGACTTGGTCAAGTCATCCACATCAACCGGCAAGAACCCAGTTTGAGTGCCGTCACTGTCGTTGTCTATGTCTCCTTCTATTGTTAGCCCTTCGATCCGCGACGCTATCGACTCTCCAAGTTTGCTTCCAACCTCCACATCTGCCAAATCCATAGTTAACAACAAACGTGGATCGGGACGAAAGACTTACGATAGATACTTGGGCACCCAGATACGACGAAGAACGAAGGAAGCAACAAAACACTTCGTATATCTAAGAAATATCGATATTGACCTTTTGCCTAGTGTAAATAGTAGCGCAATCCTAGGGACATGTTAAAAAAAAGGATTATTCAGAACTTCAACCATAAAAAAACTATAAAAAAATACATGTTTCTTTTGGTTGCAGCTACCGTAATTTTTATTAAGCTAAAACAACATTTATTACTTGATCTATGATCTCAATGTTAATTAACTGGTTACTATGAAGCAAGATATATTTACCTAATCCGTCACATTAATTCATGAAATAATTTCGTACCCCTAAATTCTCCACCAAGTGACATATCAAAATGAGATCACAGGCTTTACCGTTTAGTTACCTGGGTTGGAGAAGAACCATAGGATAAAGCCACAGACAAGCAGCACCAAAGGGATGAAATGCACGGCATTCTCGGCAAACTTGGAGTGCTGCTTCTCCTTGCGGGCCATCTCCACAATCGGATCATACGCCGGCAGCTCGTTTGACTCCGACGAAGACGACATCATCCTCAGCAGCGTCGACGCCCTTGGGGGCGAGTACGAGAAGTAGTCATCCGAGTTCCGAGTCCAGCTCGCCGATCTGTGCATGATTCCTCTGGTTATAACCTTGCTTTTGTCCTAATTGGAGTTTATCAGGGATTTTTTTTTTCTCTCTTGTATGTGTGTTTATTTCAGTATTTTTGGCCTTGGTAGAGAGTGTTTTTGGTTGATTAGTTAGTTATGATCGCCGAGGTTTTCGGTTTTTGAAGCTTGCTGTATGGACTTTGTCAAAGAGAGCAAGTTTCATGTTTGCTGAGAGAATATTAGACTAATTTAATTTATGATAATAGTAATTAAATAATGAGATTTGTATAAAGGCAGATATGGTGGCATTATTTTGTCTTTTTTAAGAACAATTTTTTTTAAACTAAGTGCCAACTAAGATGAGTCGAATTTCGGACAACCTCACTTTAATGATTTAGAATATTATGGTCACGTAGGGATCAATCAGTCCATCTGTGCATCGAGTATTATTTATTTATTTTTTTGGTAGAATGGAGGGAAAGAGTAATAATTTGTATACGCTATAAGGTAACAATCGATCAATTTATGCGAATTACATAGTCAAAAAGTACTTTAACCAAACAAAGCATAACAGCTCTCATGAAAAGAGTAATACTAGTAAATACCATTTTATTGGATGTTACAAGCCAAATTTAAGTTCTGCAGCAACGAAAACTAATAAACCTCAAACTTCCTTTCTCTTATTCTTAGAAGAAACAAGACCCTACGATGTCGTTCAATCCTTGATCTTGAGCGTGTCGATGAAGCTCCCTTCAACAATGTCGTTCTTAGAGAGGAAGTTGAGGAAGTCCCTGAAGCTGCTGTCCTTGTACCACTTTGTGGGGTCAGCGAGCTCCTTCGCAGGGCCCATCTGCTCGTCCATTCCGAGGCTGTGCAGGCTCGCGATGGAGATCCGGGTCCTGTCCGAGTTCAGTACAGCCCTGTGGATCACGCTCTTGTGGTTCCCGTTGCTCAGGACCTCCAGGTGGTCACCCACATGAACCTGAAGCGCGCCTCTGAGCTCAGGCACAAGCTTCCACCTGCCAATGATTTAAGGAGTCGGTCAAAATTTTAACCGTTGCACATTAAGTTAAATCTATTTAGTGACCATACTATACATTTTATGTGGGCAATTCATGAATAATTTTATGGCGGAGACAATAGTTATGCCCTGACGGTTGTAACTAATGCAATTTTTTTTTGTGAAATCTTAGTAATTGAATATTTAACAATAATTATATCTTGATCGCACTAGTAGTTTTCGGTTTACTTAATCTTTTCAAAGTTTTATTAGCTTGTACCATGCAATATGTGCATTTATATAGTAATGAAGGTCATAATTTAACTTTTAGAAGGAAAAAGGTTTGACCTGCCATCATGCTGGTCCATGATTTCGAGGCCATCAGAGTCCTGGAGGACCACCGTGAGGCAGCCGTAATCCGAGTGGGGCGGCAAACCGAGAGTAACGTCCGGGCTCGGGCACGGCGGGTAGCAGTTGACAGCCATCACTTGCATCCCATCTTCTATCTTGTCGCTCATGTAGTTGGGGCCTAGCCCCAGGCTCTCGGTGATTGCTTCCATTAGTTCGAGGGCCAATTTCCTCACCTCAGTGCAGTATTCCCCCATTCGTTCCCTGCGATGTAATTATGCCACAAAAATGAGGATCAGGATGATATTTTTCACGGATGATTGATATCTAAGGATTAGATGCTAATTAAGATGGAAAAAATTTCAGCCAAAAAAATTAAGATAGATAAAATCCAATGCATCTATTATTGCTATGATAATTTTTCTCAAAACGGATTTATCGCGATTTGAATTGAGTATGTAATCATCCCACCAATAAACTATGCAATGATTAATATTGCAAAGAAAATTTTGTAATGTTCGAAAGAAAGCAAAAAACTTATAAACAAAACCATTTAGCATAGTCTAAGAGGCATCGGATTAATTGAGGAATAAAGTGTTGATAATATGTTCAACTTCACTGTCATATTAAAATTTTTATATAAAAAAATTACAATTTAAGGAGATATGAAGTTACGTTTCTTATAATGATAAACAATTTCATCGTCTTTCGGTTACCAGCATGGTAATCGAAATACGGACAAAAGAGAGGCGGCAACTTAGGAAGACTGGAAAAGACTCAAAAAACACAAATGTTTTTTTAATTCATAATTCTATATGCATGTATATCTTCCACTCAGATAGCTGAAGAAAGTTTGTCAGCTAGTTCTTTAATTCTTCAAACTAATCCAGATGATTCTGGTCTCAATTCAGTTCGCAAACAATTAATTCGGCGTCGTTCAAGTGGATTTGGCGGAACAAACATCCACATGCAACTAGGATTATAATATTACCAGTCGACAAATACAAGTATGTCACATATGGTCTAGTGCATCCCCTGGATAGAAATGTGCTGATGTAGCATGGCAAGTTGAAATTAGATGGATTAATGTGTCACTATAGTACTTATTAACTGGATCGACTAATTAACTAATCACAAGACACTGTTATATTTATATTGTTTAAACTTGAAATATATACATTTTTGTATAAAACAAGTTATTTAATAGTTGACCTAAATGATACGTGTCATTTTATATGAAAAAAAAGATACCTTTCAAAAAAAAAGTTGATCTTAGGATTTGATTAATAGCTCAATACAAATGAGAAAATGATGGTCAAGTTAATGATGGCATGATCCTTAATTTTTTCTGAAAGAAGGCATGATCCTTAATTTAAGACAAAAAAAAAAAGGCCTAATATAGGGACAAAGTACATGCATGCGTACTGTATTTCCTCTCAACCTGATAATCTGACACCCGTATCGGAGACAAAAGAGTAATATTTGACAACAGCACAGAAACACAAAAGTTTTATTGACCAACAATAATTTATGTATTGTTATTTCTACGGTATTTTCTAAGCTTCCCTCGCATTAACAGAAAAATACTGCCAGCCCTAGTCTGAAAAAATAATATTAATATTCTACCAAACAATAAACATAATAATAGAAAACACCAACAAATATATTGAGAATTGCTAGCGACATATCGAAATTTGGACCTTGTTATTCTCGAATAATTTCACTCTCTGTATGTTAAGTTTGAATTATAAAAGAAATTAATTCTAATGAATCAAGTTTTTCACCATTTCTACCAATTATCGTTCTTCTGAAATTGTAGATGAATTACCTGTAGTGGGGTGGATTTTGGGGCCAGAGATGGATCCATTCAGACAGAGGGTGTGCATAATGCTTGAGAAATATCCTCCAAAACTGGACCTTGTCAATCCCGTCTTTAATGCTCGTTGAATATCTAACCGGCTCGTGGACGTCACTTGATTTGAACTTGTTTCTTTCTGAAACCGGTTGCCGGAAGAACTCGCTCGCTGCCGATAGAGCTCCGTCCAGTACATGCTGTGGGATCCCATGGTTCACAATCTGCAACGACAATATATCGTATTTGGGAACAATACGACAAAAGATTTCGGAATTAGAATGTAGGACCGCAATTTGAATTTCGGACAAGAATGGCTAATATATGCATTGTCCGATATGTGTATATATTTGCCTTCCAAAAAAAATATAGTGTTCAATATAATCCATGCAGATTTTATCGGTGTTACTTATTTGACGGTATGTAAGAATAAAAAGTTCAACATTTTTTAATACCTTAATAAAATAAATTGTTAGAATAGTAACGTAGACAGGATAATGTTGGTTTGTGCAGTTAATTGCATGTAATTCTTAAGTGAAATTATGAAATAAAAAATTTAATAAATGCAATTTGAGAATTTAGTGAGGACAAATGACAAAGATTATATTGGATTTTACTTAATTTTATATAAGTTTATCACACTCAATCGAGAGTGGCTATATGTATAATGCAAAAAAGTGTACTCTTTTGATTTAACCCCTGCACCAACTTATTAATACCCATCAATTTTTTACATGTGAGTTTTAGAAAACCCAAAATTCTGTAGCAGATGAAAATAACGCAAGTAAATTACTTGGAAGAAGCCGAAGCGACGGCAGGCAGTTCCAATCTCCTGGACGACACTAGCTCTCTTGCTAGCGTCAGAACACCTCATCCTCGCCATATCAATGACAGGGATACTAGCTCTCTCGAGCCCATGTCCATCCCTAGGGCGTTGGGAAGGTGGAACAACGTAGGATTCTGGCACTTGAGACAAAGTCAAGTCCTCGGCAGTGTTAACCGTTGGGAGTCCCTTATTCGAACTCTCTAATTCCTCTTCCATAGTTATAATCAAGGAGGAGATGGAAATTTTTATTGATATTGAACAAGAAAAGTTGATTATGTTCGTTTGTATGAAAGAATATTTATAGGGCATGGAGTGGCTTAACGTACAGATATGTCTTCATTAATTGCAGAAAGTTTGATCCATTTTTATAAGTTTAAATTTTAATTCGTAAGAAATACTATATGATAAATATGGATATGAAAAACCAAACCCTCTTAGGGAAGAAAAAAAAGGGATGTGGACCTAACCTACAAGCAGGTTCTTATTGCAAATAAAAAAAAAAACTACATGCAAGTGCTAGTTAAAATTAATTTCGGCGTATGTAGTTACTAAAAGATAATATTATTTTTTGAGTTCAGTGCCTAGAAATTGGAGACTCCGGGCGTGGAAAGTTGGCGGTTAAAGTGGGCCGCATTAATTTATTGTTTAATTTTTCAGTGGTCATATATATTATACCATCAACTTGAACATTTCTAATAGCTGTTCCTTTTTTGAGTTTTTTCTCATTGTTTTAAAATTAGTTGTCCGACAATGATAAGACTGATCCGGGATCTGACTACAATCCAATACCAATAATGAATTATTTATGTACAAAAAAATATGAAAAGATGGATAGGCTTGGTGATCAACACTTCCACCGATCAGAACGATAATCTAATTAGTCAGATTTGAAAACTGTAAGAATTCAGATTACCTACCTATTCGTTATTAATAACATTGGTTTCTCTGTAATACTGTTTTTTTTTAATGCGGCCATCAAATGGCCTAGAAATAAATAAAGGTGGATGATGTAATGTAAGAGGCAAGACAAAAGATAAAACACGTCTTTTCCCCGGGAAAAAAGAGGGGGATTGTTGAACGGTCTGGTATGATTATGGAAGAGATGTTTATATCTACTAAAAACTTAAAATAATGAATTTGTGAATCTTAATTAATGTAAGATAAATTTAATATGTTTTCTCAAATAAGACTCAATGGATCGAAAATTACATTGTTTTGATTTTACCAAAATACAAAAAATAAACACCGGAGTGCTTTAGTCCCTCTTTCTCGACAAAAAAAAATGCAAAAAATAAAAATATGCGAGTTGAAAAATGGACACGAGATCAACCCTTTTTGATAATATGTTAAAATCTTCATATTCAATCTAAAATTTTAAGTCAATAAGTTGATAAATGTCCAATATTTATAAATTAGTCATTTCCACATATTTTAACAGACTTAAAACAATAAGATGGATTACATTATCCAACTTACCGAAATATCTATATTATTCAAGATTAGAAAATTATAAGAATATTATCTGCAAATTTTCTCAATGAAGTATAATGGTGATTGAATTGTGACAAATAGAACCATATACTATCTCAAAAAGTTTGTCCAAGATGAATCAAATTTCCATTTTCAGTTTACATAAAAGAAATTATAAAAACTAAAGTAAAAAAAAAAACACAAACTCACCATCGACCACATAACATGTCTTTCTTCTGCTTGTGCTGCTGGATCTGTTATAAATGTTGTTGTTGTGCATTGAAACTGCCAATCCATGTTCATCGCATACTGGATTCAATCTTAAAACTTCGTCAAATCATAAATACCTTAATACTGGTAGCCCAAATTTTTTTGGTCGTTAAATGATGTAAACAATAGAAGTTAGCTTATCGCCATCGCCCAACCAAATGATATTTTCCCTAAGAGCACAAAACGTCCTGATTATATGTAATTATGGCATAAATTTATTCTAAAAACTCATCATCGTCGCCCATACACAGAATAAAAGTTGACATGTCACGGCTCACGGAATTAGGAGGAGTTGCAGAAAGGATTATTATGTGAAGCAAGAAGCCAAAGATTGCCTTTTTCCCCACGTCATATGAAAGAAAATTAGTTGGCCACTGGACTGCTATTGGGTTCTGATCCGTGGAACATTTCATTTGAGCCAGTTGTGTGCAAGAATGCCTTACATTATAGGAGAGAGAAGATGTCAACCAAAACAAAACAAAAATTTATAAAAGTGCTAAGAGATTTATATTTATTTAAAAATATTTCGACAAAAATTTTATGAATATAAAATATATCAATGAAGTTTATTCCTAAACTTAGTCAAACAATTCTTTATAAGCCTCCCTGAGTTTGGTTTGCTGGAAGTCATGTAATGCCAATTTTGTAGGCTTTCAGGACATTTTTAGGCGATATATGGTATGCTTATGTACCTTGATAACTATAATAACAATTCCTATTGTGATTGGTGCTTATCTTATACCTTTATAATTAAACTTTTTCTTTAAGTGCTTTTTGATTTAATTATTTTGTTGTTATTTTTGGCGGTTTTGGGAGATTAATACAAATTCAACTTATAAATAAAAAAAATTCTTAGCTATCAATATTCAATACCATAAGAAGCCAACTGAATGCTTTTTGCCTACATCACAAGACTACAGCTATTCGGTTCTCATCTAGTGGACCTTTTTATTCGGGGAGTGCACGATTCAATTTCCGAATATAGAAGATATCTATTGAAAAACCAACACCAAGAGTCAAACAATGCCAACTCTGAGTACCATTTAACAGAATGTCTTTTGCCCACGTCACATGATAATTGCAATTCGGTTCCGATCAAGTGGGCCTTTGATTCGGGCGAATTCAATTACCGGAAGCACCAAACTTCTGGCCCTTAACACGTGAAACACCGAAGTGACGGCAGTTCGATGGTTGTTACAAAGATCTGGAGAGTGGTGGAGATTGGGTCATATGTGGGAGGGGACAAGCTTCTCCTTTCAAAGTTGCCTTGGCCGATTCTCTGTGGACTTTGATACATCTTATATTTTGAAGTTGGATCACTACTGAACTTTAGACCCTATGAATTTCGAAGTTCTAAGATGCCTTTTTTCATAATAAATTATTGTTTAAAGTCCATATTATCTAGTAGTTTTAAATGCCCTAACTATGTCATAAGATTTTAACTATCTACAACAGCTTATGTCAATCTCAATTACTTACAGTTCATCATGTTACGTTATTAATTTTATTTGTATGTCATTACATTAATACTTTTATTTGTATACAATGTCACATCAATAATTTATACATGTGACATGCAAATAAGAGAAAAAAATTAGGGAAAAATTGGTAGCATACAAATTTAAATCTAGAATAAGAACACATCGACAGTGTCCAAATCGAAATAACATATCTTACTCATATAAATTAGTGATGTGATATAACATGTATATCAATTTAATAAAAAGACATGAAATATTTGTTAGCGATTATCACTTGATTATTTATTAGGTAAAAAATTATATTAATTGGTTAGTAAACTTAGAACAAAAAATTAGTGTATCAAAGTACATAACAATCCCACCCGAAAAAAAAGTACATAACAAGGTAGCAGTGAAAATGAACGAATATATTTAGTAAATAGACATGGTGTACAACTCCATTCAAGTCCAAAGAATGTATTCAGACAATAGACATGGTGTCTAACTCTTTGTGGGTCGGCTCCAAACCAGGATCACTCTCGGACGAATGCATAAATTGAGCAATTGGGAATGTCTATGTCCCGACCATCTACTTTTACTCTAGAGGTAACTTGGCCAATTTGGAATTGGTTCATCTTGAGAATGGGCATCTCCTCCTGTATTAATCCATCTCTGATTGAATCACTCTTTACCCTGAGGAATTCAACGAAAAGTGATATAATATAGAAGGTGTGATATAATCACTCCATACGTGATTATTGTTTTAAGGAATTTGGAATTGTAGGAACCATATTATCTTTGATAGTGCAGCTTTAGATATCGAGCTTTTCCTTCATCCCATCACATTCAGGCCAGAGAATGGCTCTGGACTTGGGCAACCAATAATTAATTCTTAACTCAGATTCCTTTAGTGGAAATTTAAACAGGCGCTATTTAAGTGGTTTTTTGGTGCAGTTGTGTACAGAGGCGGAGTGACTTATAAAATTATGGGTGAATTGCGCACTTAATTTTTGTTTCATAATTAAGTATATTCTTTAAAATATGTTTTTATTAAAACTAAAAATTTATTTTACTAAAATGTTAATCAACCTAAAAATCGAAATCAAATCTTAAAAAATTAAAAAAATACACAATTCTCTAAATTTTCTAACTCTGACCATAGTTGTGTATAGATGATAGGTGTGTAACGTGGATTTCCATGGTGAATAACATTATTTCTTATTAAAAAATACAAGGTGTTTTTTAGTTATAAAATCAATTTACCTGTAAAAAATGAAGAAAAAAAAATTGAACACATTTCCTTTATTGCTTTTTTTTCATGATATTTGTTTGGTGGAATATTTCTGGGTACTAGAACTGAATAATATAGCTACAAATCAATAGCTGTTGCCGATTGCCATGTTAGCTTATTCCAAATTTGTTCTATCCACGCTTAGAGGCACAACAAAGAAACGAGAATGTGTGTAGTGTATTCAATTGCCACGTCTGCGTCGCCAATACCACACTTTTTATTCTTCGATCTATCCAATCTTGTGCGAAACAATAACATTTTAAAGGTTGCGTTAAAAGAAAATACGAGATAAACCACCGACTTCCAGTATTCCAGCAATGAAAAAAAATAGAATTCAAAATTTGCATTTGAAACTTTATTTCAATTTAAATCTGAAATATTCAATTTAATATTTGTTGAATTTTTTGACATCCATGTATGATCATGACCCAAACGTGGGCTTAACTCATATCATTGGACAATGCAGGCTTGATAGTTTTGTCACATCAAAATATACCTTTCCTACGTAGATTATGATGATGATATGGCAATAAATCGTGGTAAATTCTCACTTATACAATGCAAGATATAACATTTCTATTTAGATACACATAGAGATTTAAATTTTTGGTTTTGGTTTCGATATTTCTTGATATCAAAAATAAGTTGATTTGTGAAAATTATTTTTAGCTCTGACATATTGTGATTAAAAATCAACCGATAACTAGACTCCATTACGATCATGTAAAAATAATACTTCAATAAATAAGTGTATTTATAGTTTAATAAATTTATTTTATTAATTAAATTATAGTTTGACTATATAATTATGATATATAATTGCATATAAACTCGTATAAAAGACAACAGAATGCATCCACCAGTTATAGAAAACCTAAGTTTTTTTTAAGGTAACTAAGAAAACCGAAGTTACATAGGATAGGTAATAAAGTGAATGGAAAGTTTGGGAAATGAATCTTAAGCATAGTCTCTGATTGTTTTATGAACTTATTCAGCCTTTTCAACTAGATTCACTAGTTTTCTTTTTCAGCCACTTTAGTTTCTTTCCAAAATACATAATATTATTTTTCACTTTTCTAAATGGGTACACCATACAAGTAGTAACTAGCAGTATAGCTTTGTTTAATGGGGGTCATCCAGTATATATAAACTAACACTATATTATGAATTCTCTGAAAAAATATTGGAAAAATTATGCCAAAGTTCTTCGATGTTTGGTTTAATTTACTATGTTATCCACCGTGTTTGAAATATACGCTGTCGCTGGCTGATTACTCAATTTTCAATACAATTACAATCCTAATTCGGTTTCTTTCACGAAATTCAAGAACTAATCACCAAATCACAGAGCATGGATTAGAAGTGAGGACAAGTGTCTGATTTGACTAATAGTTATTTAAATGTTCATACGTTTTTATGTTTTAATAATTACATAAAATGTTACATCATGGCTCCATAAATCTACCAAAACATTCATTCAACAATACATAACAGATAACGTAACAGCAAACTATACTGATATTTTGATTCAAAAAATATCTGGTCTAATAACATAAAATATAAAACAATTTTAATAAAAGTCTAAAGTTCAAACTTAAAGAAAATGAAGACAAATGTCTGAGACACAAATAAAATAAAAGAGAAATGACATCTATAACTTATCCTACCCTAGCGAAAGAAAAATATACAAGACGAACAACAACAATATTTTAATTTTGGAGATGGTCCAAAAAATAAATACAACATAAATAATAAATATATAAAATAGGCAACAAAACAAAACCACTTCCCACAAAGAGGTAACCAATTCCAACACGTCAATTAATATAATTAATAAGAAAGAAACCAAAAAATAATTACAATAATGCTCCAAAGAATTCCCCTCCTCACTTCCCCAACCCTCCTCCTCACCTCCTCCTCCTCCCTCTTCAAGCCCACGTGTCTCCCCTTCTCACCCAACAAGCCCCCGACTTTACGCCGAAGACCCATCTCCCGCCGCTACATGAACATCCTCAACAAGCTGGGGCTCGGTGGGGCCCAGAAGACGCCTTCCACGGCGGACCCCACCATCGCCCAGGGCCCAGACGACGACGCCCCTGCCCCAGGTCAGGAGTTCGCTCAGTTCGGGGCCGGGTGCTTCTGGGGCGTCGAGCTGGCGTTCCAGAGGGTGCCAGGTGTCACCCGGACAGAAGTGGGGTACACCCAGGGTGTCGTCGACAAGCCGAGCTACGAGGACGTGTGTACCGGGGCGACCGGACATAGCGAGGTGGTTCGGGTTCAGTATGATCCTAAGGAGGGTGGGAGCTTTGAGTCCCTTCTTGATGCTTTCTGGGCTAGGCATGACCCCACCACCCTCAATCGCCAGGTGGGTTTTTCGTAATTTCATGTTTTTCTTGCGATTCTCTTCGTGTTTGTGCTGTTTGGTCGGTAGATTTAGGAACCGAATTCATTTAAGGCTCGAACTCGAGAACTCGGTAAGGGAACCCAATTCAGTTATCACTTGGATCAATTCTCGTTGGTGTTGGAATTGGGGCTTTGGGTTGGTAAAGTAAAGTTTGTGTCTTGTGGTTGTTTCGATGTGGAATTGGGTTGTTTTGTTAGTAAAGGTTGTTCCTTCTTGTTTGTTGTTTCTGGGTTTGCTGTTGTGAAATTGGTAAACTTGTGCCTTCTTTTGTTGTATGTTAACGATGTCTTTTCCATTCATCAAGGCAGGCTTATACTCAAGAACTCGTTGAGGAAATTCAATCCGCTTACCACTTGAATCAGTTCTGATTGGATGGATCTCTTTTTGTTCTTTCTAGTGTGGAATTGGATTGTTTTGTTGATAAAGTTTTGTTCTTGTTTGTTGTTTCCGGGTTTGTGGCTGTGAAACTGGCAAAGTTATAGTCTTCTTTTTGTGTCTGATGTTGGAACCATTAGAGTTACTGTGTTGGCTAATTCAAGTTTAAGAAAAGAAGCATGACGCACAAAGTGTGGCAAAGTGTCCCCTACCCGTTGTTGTTTTTGTGGTGGTGGAACTGGATTCGGGTTGGTAAAGTTTGTGTATATATTCTTTGGGTGATGAAACTAAGACGATCATGTGATTATTACCTTGAGATTTTGTCTTTCTTTTTATTGATCGAGAGTGCACAGTCGTGGTTGTGATAAGACTGTTCCTGATAGAGTTTGTTTTCCGGTGTAGAGTTCGTTATTTATCAAGTCAAATTTTAGACGAGCGATTGAATATTTTGAGAAATTTTGTATGCTTCTCAACGTGGTGGTTTATTCTGTTCGGTGTTTTGGAATTCTTTCCTGGATATGTTATTTTTTTTATGGCCTGAAGAATGTTGTTCGGCGCCTCCATTATTCACAATTTAATTTTTTGCTGAATTGGATTAGTGACTACAATTAGTGTTCTTTACTTTTGCTCTCTGCATGGTCTGCTATATCTGTCCATCCCAACTCTACACCAGCTTCCAAAGGCTGACATTTGTTACGTTGTTCTTATTCCCGTCCACCTCATGTACCGATGGCTGATCTCCGCTTCTCATTGCTCTCCTAATCCTTTTTGGCGAAATTTTATTTGGAACTTGCAATGTCTTGTTTCTCAGTCAGAGTATATATCAAACTGATAACTGATTGCAAGAAGAATGGGAGATCCGGGAAATTAGTCCTGAAATGTCTTGTTGTCTGGATTCATGTTCTACCATGCATTGAACAGTATTACTTTCAGATGTCTCAGAACTCTGGCTGGGACCCTAATACTAGAAAGTTTCTTAATTTGACTTGGTTATCTTTGGATTCATGACATATGGTGCTCTTCCAAGCAGGGAGGTGACGTCGGAACACAATACAGATCAGGCATATACTACTATACCCCGGAACAGGAGAAGGCTGCTAAGGAGTCCTTGGAGCGGCATCAGGAGGTCATGAACAGGAAGATAGTGACAGAGATTTTGCCGGCCAAGAAATTCTACCGAGCGGAGGAGTACCATCAGCAGTACCTTGCTAAAGGGGGCCGCTTCGGGCTTAAGCAATCAACCTCGAAAGGCTGCAACGACCCAATCCGATGCTACGGCTAAACTTAGTTGTCCCCGTTAACAGGCAAAGATCAGCCTAATCTAGTATAATTCCTGTCAAATAGCACTGTCGTATGTATGAACATGTCAGGCTTTCGGGTTATGCTTTGTTATGTCCTACAATTCGGATATCTATGTCGCATGCTAATAGACATCGTTGTGTAAAGATTTAACTCTTCGGAGATCACTTGGTGGTGAATAAACATGCTCCAAACGTCAATGGTGATGGGAATGCCGGTTTGGGATCATCTTGTCTGCACTTTGCTCAGGATGCTTGGAATATGATTTCCCCATTCAGTCCCAAGCTGGATGAATCTGCTTGATTTCTTTTCTTATGCATTATGTGACTATTCTAATTTGCATTAGTCAATCTACGTTTTTGTCAGGGTTGGGCTGATTTGATGATCAGTAAGACCTCATTCTTGATTCAGTTTTTTTCTATTTTAAAAGTTTAAAACTGAATTACATAATAAAATAGTAAAGTTAGAACTTAGAAAGTGTTCTGGAAATTAAATAGTAAGTTATTTTTGTTTGCAATAGTTTAAGCTAAAAAAAGATAAAACTATAAATTTGTTTTACTCTATTAATAAGTTTTTTTCACCTCCTATTTGAATATGTAAATTAACAGGCGGTTTAACCATTATTACCGATTGATCTTTCGAAATAAATTCTATATATCACACTTCTTAATCTTAATTATGATTAACAAATTTGAACACAAAGTTCTTAATCAGCAGTACCACCAATTTTACGGTTCATAGACAGCGCGAAGACCAATGCACATTTAGTAGTTATGCGTAACATAGAATAATGGGCCAGATAGATATATATCATCATCAATTCCTTTTTCTTAAGAAGTATCATCATCATCGTCTCGTCCTTGGACAATCTTTACAGTATTTTTAGCAAAAAAGAAGTCCATGAACCTAATTTAGCTACGGGCCACTAGACATGAAAAAAATAGCAAAGAAACCATAATTTGTTAATCGGCTAGTATTGGTATACTGAACGATTGATCAAAATTTAAACAAGGATAACAACATTTTTCAACAAGTATTTTGAAATTTTTGTGTTCCTCATTATTCAAATTGAGAATTGTTATTAAACTAAGACAATTTTCTCATCAGTTGATCGAGACAAAATTACGTTAGAAGCTAATCTCAACATATAAATCTAAATGCAAAGGACAAAGACGTACCAAAAGCAATAAGTGCAAAGTTAATCTTTGCCGGCAAACGCCTAAGCACAGGATTAGTGGGTGGCCAGCAAGTTAATTGCCTTGTTTCGTACGGTTTAGTCAACTCTGAGTTGCACATGATCATGTGCTTCTTTTGTCTGCAACTATAAATAAATATCATTAGTGTCACTGCCCTTCAACAGTGGAAGCCGTGGTGAGGCATGAAAAGTATGTTTAATGAGTGATGTGGGTCTTCAAGAAAGCAAGAAATTGACAGATATAATTAGTTTGGTGGTTAACCTGATTAATCCTAACCTAAACAAACTTTTGAAAAAAATCAACATTTGGGACCAAAGCTGACACACAATTAAGGGAATAAGCTACTCGAGGTTGAAAGTTTAGCGCTGATTTTGCATTACAATGGCGTTTAGGAGAATTCGAACTCAATCAGTTGCTACGATCAATAAAGTATTCACAAATCAGATAACAGTCTCCGGAAAATTAACTTATAATGTTAGATTACATTGTTTTACAATAGCAGTTGTGGGTTTTTAAATGACTGATAGAAGCAGGTAAGCTAGTGTAATTATGAGTTTTTTTTTTAGGGGTACTATGAGTTGTTGATAAGAGCTTTTCAAGGAATAAAATCTCCTTAAATTGTTAAAATATGTAATCTAATGGAAAAATATATTATTAATTTGTTTTATACAATGTTAATTTCCAATGTCAAAGTATAAAGTATTTTAATCTATATAATAATGTGGACAACCTATTTATTCACATATATCAATTATTGTTCTTTATTTTAAAAAAAGTAACCAAAATTAAATACTAATAGATTTTAATTAAAAGATTATGAAATGTTGAATTTACATGGCGCTAAGTAGATGACCTTGAATTTCTCATGACAACAAAATTCGCTGACATAAATATAAATCATAAAACTTATAAATGTCCTTTTTATAAGTGTTTATGTATGTCCTTGATATAATGTTTTCAAATCTAACAGAATTATGGCAAAACCATTTATTTACTAAATGGGGTTGGATCGAGACCGTGTTGAATGGTTTTTCTGAATTGGATAAGCAGATTTTTTTTTAAAATTTAAAAATTACGAAAATAAAGTAAAAAATAATATAAATTAATATCTCATAAAAAATATCATTCTCATTAAAAAAAATACAAATACACATGAATGGCATATAATTATTGCATAAAAGAAATATCAATATCGCAAAAAGAAGATTTTTATGTGGTTCACCAAAATTCTGTATTGTACGGATTAATTTATTTATTCGATACCCAATCCAAATTCTAAACAAAATCTAATATGCTGATGATTCTAATCTGCTTATAATTCTCAAAAAAGAAAATCTGCTCCTCAAATCTTCTACCTACCCCTAATATATTCTGCCGAAGAAGCCCTCATGTGGACACAACTCCTTGTAGTTGTGTTTCAGTTTCAACTATGTAAATGTAATAGCTCAGAAGAAACTATATTTGTAATTAATTTTATTTCTCAAAATTTAATATTTCGTGTAGCATTATTAAATTCAATCAATTGTTTTTACATATAAATTTGAATTTTTTCTAGCATGTTCAACAAAAAAAAAAAATCTACCAAATCATTCACCCTAAATACTACTACGTGTCAAACACATTTAAATTTGTAGTGCTAATATATATGTTATTAATCAATTATTTAAATATTTCAAACAAAATATATCATTTGTGAGATATCACATTCGAATTGAATAAATGACATTTTTGAATTGAATAAGTGACATTTTTGTCAAAAACGTTGCCGATCCACGCCACGCACTTATATAGGAAGAGACGAAGAGTGCGACTGAATGAGCCAGCTGTGCCTGTGTTCCCTAGATACTCTTTTCTAGTGAAAATTAGATTATGTTAAGATTTTGACAATGCCAATAATTATAGCCTCGTATAAAAATTTAAATATTAAGTAAATTATAAGTATTACTATTAATAAATATGTTGAAAATCAACCTGCTGCTGTGTACTAATTTACAGATCAATACAATAACGTTCTTTCAAAATTTCGGACTAATTTTTAAATGTCTGTCTACGAGGAACAAGCTGTCAACTCGAGAATCATTCACGTAAATGCAATTTGCCCTCGACGATTTAGCCACTAAGCAACATGTAGAAACTTCAAAGCACATAAATTAATGATTATGAGCTGTAGTTGACTGTATTTACAACACCGGAAGCCAACCCAGGCAAGAAGTTGTGGACATGGCTCGAACAGCAAAAGGTGGAAGGAAGATTTTGGGATGCAATAACTCGAGGATTATATTAGAATAAATTGATTTTTCAAAGGAGTAAAATATAATCATGAACTTCTTAATCATTCAATCTTTCTTGGAGCTCCTTAATAAATTTCTTTTATAAATAAAATGGTGTATTTGTTAGGAATTCACTAACTAGAAAATAAAATCGTATAAAGAACATATACACAAGATATAATATAACTCGCTCTAATATTTATGTCCACGCAAGTCTTCTTAACCTCCATTCCTACCATGATCGAGCCAAGGATATGGAGTCATTTATATAAGGATCATGAACTGGTATGGATCTAGATCAGATCTAAATTTGCTTGTCGGGACCATCAATTGCCCATTTTTATTACAAATGTGTGTTTGTGTTTTGTACAACCACAACATCCCAACTGTTAAATCCAGGTTTTTAAGCCTAAAATGCATGTGATATGTTATATTGTATGAATAGGTAGGGTCCTTCCATGTTTCAGAACGAGATTTAAGCTAAAAAAATACTTCCAAAAAAATTGAAGCTACAAAATATTTAATAGCAACAAAAACCGGTTCATTATACTCGATTATATTAAAGTGTCATCGTGGAAGAAATCCCCGAGAGGAGACATCAATATCCCACGCTAGATAATTTGATTGGAAGATCGTGGTTCCATTTGGAGGGAGGGTCTAAGTAAATATATCAATAAGTATCTGGAACACTGAACGAATATATGTTCGAAGAAATAATATATTTGTGCGATGCCAAAAAATTTCATGAGAATTTTTTACACTGATATATTGTTAATGGTTATGTTTAATATTTTTATTGAGCTACAATATAGTTGATTTAATAGACATATTACTTAGGTACTGACATATAAGAGTTAGTGATTACAAATTATTCGAATTGTTACACATTCTAACCTATGCAAGGTATCATTAACTCAACGATAAGGAATTAATGAAAGAAAAAAACTTTAATCAACTCTTCTAATCAAGCATTTTCATTTTGGTACAATAGTTGAATTACCCGTTATCTTTTAAATGGGCAATTACCCCATATGTGGTGTTACATATTTTGTTGATAGATCCGAATAATATTGATTATTATTCAAGAATATTATTATCGTGATGATAGATTCATTTGCGAGGATAGATGTAAGATCTCAAAATCCCAATCATTTACTACTAATTCTCATCGGTATCAGTTGCCTTCCCGCTAAAATTCTTTCCTTGAATTCCAAACTTATTTTTTCGATTGTACATACATAAATCTTTGCAAAAAAAAGTACTATGATTAGACTTCTAGAGAACCGAAAGGCCTTTAATTTATGCATACACTTTGGCTGTTTCATGTGTTGTGACTAGTGAAGTGAAGGGTCACCTTACTTTCCAATTTCATCCATTTCCCACCCAATCCAATCCAAACCAACCACCTAGAGCACCCAGTACATAACAAATAACTGAAGAAATCAAATACCAAATATCTAGCTCTTGGTAATGAGAAAACGTAACAGTAACTTTTTTTAGTTTATGCCAATTGTAATCTACACATATATTGAACCACCAGCAAATTAAGATTCAAATTAATTAAAGTTTTTGAAATCATATATTTAACATTGAGACAATAGCAATACTCATATGTTGACTATCTTCGTCAGATTTTTGTTCATTGGAATGTAGTATCAGTGATGAAGAACAATTTCCTGGTCACATTAATCCTTGTAAATGAACAAAATGAGCCAATAAACAAAGAATAATTAATTATAATCACTCTTGGAGTTCCACAAGTGAAAACAAACAAAAAGAGAAATAACCAACGAGCACTCAGACAGTTTCTAAATTAATTAAGAGATTTCAAATTTTAATTAATAAAAAATAAAAGGATTAGATATTTGTGATAAGAACATTTCATTTCAACTTGATTATGTAATAATTAGTCCATCGCATGTTACAAACAAACAAAAACCCACCGGACCAAAACTAGGCACCACATTATAAAAGGCAAACAAAAGGCAGCACCAACACCTCAAAATCCTCTCTAACACGTTACCCAACCATCCTTTTTCTTACAAGACACATCTGAAAAACACAAGTTCACACCAACATCAACAACAACAACAGAGAGAAGAAACCCAATTAAATTGGTCGATCATATCCACCACAATGGCTGATGATCATCATTACTCAGAGAATATGCCCAAGATAATAACCTTCCTGTCCTCTCTCCTCCAAAGGGTATCAGAATCCAACGACATGGTCGCCAATAACAACGACCATCACCAGTTGATCTACCCCAACAAGATATCCGTGTTCCACGGTCTGTCGAGGCCTAGCATATCAATTCAAGGCTACCTTGAGAGGATCTTCAAGTACGCCAATTGTAGCCCTTCTTGCTTCGTCGTCGCTTACGTGTACCTTGATCGGTTTGCCCAGCGACACCCTTCGTTTCCCATTGACTCCTTCAATGTCCATCGGCTGCTCATTACCAGCGTCTTGGTCTCCGTCAAGTTCATGGATGACACGTAAGTTGACTTCAATAAATTTCCGTCGAATTTTTTTAGCTAAATTGTGATTTCATTGTGGCTCTTTGTGTTTTGTTCAGTTAGGTAGATCCGCTTTTACCTTGGATAATATTTTGAGAAAATTTCACACTTTAGTAACATGTACTCAACATCAAACTGAAAACAAATAACTATGCTTAGGAATTTGTCTAATAGTCTGAATTTAGGAAGTTAAAGATGAATACCTTCGGGGACGTATGATAAAATTAAAATGATATTATGAAGATCAATATGGGCTTTGCTCAATAATGACTCCAAGTGTAATATGAATTAACCAAAGTTCAGAGTTCAATTTTAGGAAAAGAATTTTGTTGAAAAAAACTAAAAATTATTTGTTAAAATATCAAACTATGTGACCTTTTCTATAAGTAGATATAATTTTATTTACAATATCTACTCCTTGCATAAGTTCGAGTGTTGAATCCCTTGTTCTGAAAGGAGTTTGTAGCCCCTAGTCTTATTCAAAATTTCTACTGTGTTAAAATTTATAGGAAAAGAATTAAAATATCAGACTACTTGATTTGAAGTTCTTTCTTTCAACTTTTTGTTCATTTTGTAACGGTATATTAGTTTAAGGGTCCTCTTGGTTATGTGGTGGTTTGATATGATTTATGTGAAAGTAGCTTTTGCCACTTCAAAATTTTTGAAATTTATATTCAAAAGGTCTAACAACTCTAATTGGGTAGGAAAGTAACGGCTTGTACAATTAAACGAAAGAGCACCTTAGTTGTCAACTGTTAAATTATCATTCAAAAAATGGTAAATAGATAACTGACATAAATGGTATAATAATAATATTTTCTAATTTGATGTAGTAGATATTGCTCAATTATATCAAAAAGAGAACTATAGCATCAAAATTAAATGCCAAGGAAAAATCGGCTACACCGTATAATTTTAAATAGAACGAAAAAAAATGTTATTAATATGTTTTGCACAAATTTTGGGTAGGAAATAAATTTCCATTTCTACTAATAAGGGACGCATTTTTTCTAACAAACTGTGAAAAGGACCGAGTAAATGTTGATAATATTTCTAAGACCACATGCTTTGAAATGAAAAAAATGTTAAATCAATTTCTAATTTGAGCCCTCCCTATTAACACGAATGAATTACAAAATTTTTTATATTTAATTTAAAATTTTAAAATAACAAACAGTATTTATATTTATATTTCTAACTTAACAGATTTTGAGTTTAATTTATCAAGAATCAAACATTAGTTAGCATTTTTCCAAAAACACTATTCGAATTGTTTCTAAATTACTGAATCTGATGTGTTGAATATCAGTTAGTATAAACCAAAAAAATAACAAACTCAAATCCCATTTCCGCGGGAGGGACGCGCAATTACGATTATGAAAGACGCAACGAAGAGAGACAGCGAGACGCACATGTGGATCTCCGTCTTTTGATAGACACGACAGGAACACCTACCTGTGTCTTGT
>SOPF01028027.1:0-26965 GCA_012979155.1 Hypericum perforatum | reverse complement strand
AAAAAAGATAATAAGGACTGAGTTAAATGTCAACTTGCCAAGTAAATCAAATTATCCTAATCATTGTTTTTATATCCTAATCATTGTTTTTAATATTGACTTGAGTTTGATTTGAAATTTGAATCGACATCTGGATCGATTGGTCCGATTAGTGATCATATATTTTTTTATATAAATGTAAATATCATAGTAAGTAAATTTAGGTCAAAATTGATTTTTTTTTTCACCCCACATTTCATCGTCCAACTAATACGAAGATCCCAAATTGAAAAAAAAGGGGAGAAATCGAAGAGTTAGTTTGTAAGATGACTATAAAGTCAACATGTGAAATGCCCCAAATGCACAAGACATCGAAAATGAGAAGAAGTTCCAACATGCCTCGTGTGAGTGCAATTTGGTGAAGGGAGAGTGGAAAGACCATATGTAATTTCCCTTTGGAAAAATTTGAACACTAGATCAATTCCATATCGAATTTTTGCACTAGATCAATCCCATATCGTATACTTGTACAGTTGGTAAAATGCTATATATTTGGTGTTGAGACTTGAGACTACTGACCAGTACTAACATTCTAAGTCCAAACAACGTCAACATGATTTGTCTACAAGTTGGAGGTTAGACTACAAGTATACTACCATTCCAAGTCGAAAGAACAGTTCTCCAGTTTCATGGAACTGGTTCACTCCTCATCAGGTGCGGTAATAAGACGCAATAAAATGCAAATGTCAAAAGGTCCAAGATCCAAAAGAAACAGTAAAGATGATTAAAAGTCCAACGTAGGTAGTAGCACGAATATTATATGTACATTGATGTGTATAACCAGCAAGAAACGAATATTATAGGGCAACTAAGAACCATGAACATCCAAGTCGAATTGTATCATTAAAGGTTCAAGATTGAAAGAAAAAAAAAAAGCGATTCAAAGAGCAAGGTCTAGTAGCTATTGGTGAATCAGATCATACGCTAACTAAGTAAGTAAGTAGCAAGAATATCCGATGGAGGTTTGTAAACGAGAACCTTGAAACTCATGAAGGGGGTGGAGGATTTTGCATCAGAATCGCTCTTCCTTGTAGTAGAGCGGTATCTGAGAACCTCCCCGAGTTGCTTGAAGTATGAACTCAAATTCGCCCTCTGAAACGGAAGGGTCGACGACGACGACGACCGGAAAGACAGGCCAATCAAACTGGTTCTTCAGATATACCAATACACTAACCTCTCCGGCTGATTTGAGGATCAACATCTTGACGAAACAATCAAGAATTCCGCTTCTTTCAACATCCAGCTGCCGATGGCGAACACCCAAGGACATCAGCTGACTTGCGTAATCCTGGATCACCTTCTCCACCTTCTCCTGTGCGCGTGGACGTCCACGAGGACGAGTACTCCTATCGTCAGAAAATGCGATGGCAGCAGCATGTATGCGCCTCCCAATGGAGATGCCACCGGTGCGGTTAACAGGGGAGCCCGAACTGCGTGTGACAGAAGAAGAAGTGGCCCCGGCGCGCTCGCCGGGGCCCGGGCTGCATGTGACAGAAGAAGCAGTGGCGCGTCCTCTGGAGACAAGGGCCCCCTCGCCGAAGCCCGGGTCGCGTGTCACAGAAGAAACACTGTCGCGTCCTCCGAGATTTCTGCGCCTAAACATGAGACCTTGAGCCATCGATGAGGGTGAGAGACCTCGAGCCATCGGTGAGGGTGAGAGATTTCTGCGCCTAAAATGAGACCTTGAGCCATCGATGAGGATGAGAGATAAGCTCGAAGACAAAGAAGAAGAGATGCGGTCACTCTCTCGCTCGCTCGTGGAAGAGAAGAAGGAAAAAATGGCGGTTGCTTTGATTTTTGATTCTTGAAATTGTATTATTATATTCTAAGAATGTACGAGGTAGAAGAAGCCTTTATATTACTAAGTTGTGATGCGTAAAGTACCAAATATCCTTGGCTTTTTCTTTTTCTAGAGACGCATGGATGGATGGTTGTTACTTGGTTTTATTTAATTCTTGAATCAAGAAATAATAACTTTTTTTTCTGTTGAGGAGGACGGTTTTGATACTAACTTAATTCATGCGTACAATATAATTACTAAATGGTCTATCACAAAATTATTAAAATATTTTTTGAATGTGTAAACTACGTACAAATATATGTATTTCTTAAAATAGATCAATTTATGGAAAATTTAGACCAACATATAATACTAATTTTTTTGAGAAAATATTGGTTAATAAAATAGATAGATTATAAATTTAAGCACCATTCCTGAATCGAAAACTTTTTATCATCATTATATATCACTTTAGAAAAATATAAATAAATTATCGATAAAAATTTAGGTGAATCTTCCTGAACTCCGGAATTCTAGACGGTCTTGTAAATTCTTTACTTGATATTATATCTCATTCATTACTTAAGATCGGATCGTTTGTATATAATTAGATACAAATATGATGTCGTACTACTTTTAAATTTGCAAACGGTACTTTATTTAAATTTTATCGATTAGGCATTGTTTTTGATATGTAATAAAATATGACAATTACAAATAATAATTTCATCTTTTAAAAATCAATTTAAGAAAGTCTGTTGTACATTGGTTAAAATTAAAATCAATTGTATCTTTTCCACGTCGGCGACGAGGAGCTCTCGCCTAAAATTAAAAGTTCCAACATCCATCAAGGAGTGATCTACACATTCTTACACACCCATTGCTTTTTAGGATGATTGTTAAACTAATTTGTTAGTAACAAAAACAAGGGTGTGTTTCCCATAAAAAGACAGGTGACAAGTGTTTTAATAAATTTATCATTATGGGAGTTTGGCCCACAGTAAAATAAGGTTGAATGCGATTTTTTTTTTATATATTTCTCCACTTAATAGTTAATATCTCAAATTAGTTTTCGCAGGTAAAATGTCTAATTCTTTTATTCAACCGTATGCATCTGTGGCTCCTTGTAACTTCAACCGGTAAAAAATGGTACTTCATTGTATAGATGGTACACGTGTCTTATACGTGTTACAGTTCTCTCGGACCACCACAACGGTCCCTCCCCTCCTCTCGCGTCTTTCATTCATGTTCTCAATTTTCCCTGCTACAAATTACAATCATCGTATTTGCTTGATGTTAATTTTACTTTAGTTTTTTGGTTTTTTAATATAGTTAATTGTATTAAACTTGAATATAATTTCAAATAAATATAAAATATTAAAAATAATTTTGCAAAATATGAAATTGATATTAAGTTAATAACATATTACATGATTAAATGAAAAATTATATTAAAATAAAATAAGAATATATCAACTAAAAATTGAATCATTAATTTATCTATATAATTATAACTAAAAATTATGCTTAATTTTTTTAGAATGAGTTTTTCCCACGATCAACCAAAGATTTCAACACCAATATATTCTTTTGACGAATTTTGATATTAATTTTTTTTATCACCAAAATTATGCTAGGGCTTACCCTAGGCCTAGGTTAAGCTAGTTATGGTTGGTATTTTGCAACTTGTATGATTAGCTTGGATGTCAAACATTTCACGTTGAAGTTATGGATGAAGAACATTTTTCAGAACAACACAAAATATAAAATAACGCAAACTCATATGCACTGCACCATTAAATTTCCATAAGTATTCAATTTATGTAGAATTCTGGGACATTTTGGACACGAAACTAATTTATGCAATGCAAAAGACTTGGTTCTTATAGGGAATTAGGATAATTTTATTTTAGTACTATGTTATATGACAATTTTATACTTAAGTATCATGCGATTGATTATCATAGATTATCTTATCAAATTTATTTTAATTTTTATCAACAAAAATTTAGTAGAAAGTTTGGGTTTAGGAGGAGCGGACGAGAAGTCGTGAAGTTAGGTCATGGTTCTGGGCTCAGCCCCTTGGGTTATGGTTATAAATAATAGCACTTGCCTACTTTTAATTTGGCCCGTTGACAAGTCATGAGAAGTTTGACATTCAAACAATTAAATATCCATGCTAACGTCCAATTGTTGCTAGTTGAACTTTACTTAGATAGTTTTAGTAAGCACCTAGTACTAGTCGCGGCAATTTCCTAAAATTATACAAAGAAAAATATGATTAACTGAGCTTGTCTAAGCATACTAACACAATCAACACCAGCATCTTATCTTGAAGTCTATATTATTAATTGAATGTTGTAGTGTTCGAGGAAGATGTTATTTCTTCGATTCCTGATATTGCTCTCTAGTTTTGTCGCATGTTGGTTGATGCTAGGGCTTACACTAGGACTAGGTTAAGCTAGTTATGGTTGGTGTTAGCATGTATTTTGCAACTTATACAATTAGTTTGAATGTCAAACATTTAACGTTGAGGTTATGAATTAAGAACATTTTTTCAAAAAATACAAAATAGAAAATAACTCAAACTCATGCATTGCACCATTCAGTTTCCACAAAGTATTCAATTTAGGCAGAATTTTGGGACATTTTGGACACGAAACTACTGTATGCAACAAATAATTAGTTCTTGCAGGGAATATGGAGAGCTTGAAACAGAAATTAGTTAGAAAATAGCATACTTTATATTTCAAAAGATGTTGACTCCGGAGAAATTAGTCAGATCTCCAAGATTTTGGAAGCGTTTTGCCGAGGGTAATAGGTAGCATAAATGAAAAAAATGTTGCTCCAAGAAATAAAAAAAGATAAGTTGTGTTTTTGCATTTGGTACCTTTTTCTAAATTGATTAATTTTTTATATACCTCAATGTTTACAACCAAGAATTAAAAATATCAAGCTAGATACGTGTCCACCCAGTCCATCCATGCATATCTCTCTACATAGAAGGACAGAGCCTGGACCAGAGGTGGGATCATTTATACTTTTCCTTCCGCCTTTCATTGTTATATGCATTTCTACTTAGGATTATAAATATTAAAGACATTATAATATAAAAGGGCACATTATCCAGAAATTTTAGAGTTGATTTCAATATAGATTAAAAAACAATTTGCTCTATAAAAATCAATGTCTTTAAAATCGGAAGATAGATACCAAATTTATTAAGGAACTTAAATCAAACTAAAACACCTAAAATAGGAAAAATATCCTAATGAAAAGAAGTCAAACAGTTTATGTTATACAAAGGACAATGGACTCCTGGGAATTTCAGGAACTCAAACATTACCTAGTTTGTATTTTTTCATCTGTTATAAATACCACTGTCTCAAAAAAAAATACCACTGTTTCTCCACCACCAATTGTTCCAACCCTAATTCGACCAAGTCACATAGATTCGCTCGTGGAACAATTGGCTTGATTAAGAGTAGCGCAATATTCTTTAAGCATCAGCTCGAATTCACTCCATGATCATATTGTTTCTGCTATATCTCAAAAATCAATGTGCCTGCCATCATCAACGGCGAATTCGACCTGATGCTTCAAGAATCTCGCAGTTCTCAGTTACCCCTCTACTACAATGGCAAACGGTTTTGATGCGAGATGGTTCAAGACCCCCTTCATATTACATATATAGTTCTCAGTTACTTACTGTGTGATGCATCAATGCATATAGCTACTACCTACACTGGACCTTACTCTTTGACTTTTTAATGCTTCTTTTGGATCTTGGACCTTTAACAATACAGGGGGTTGGATGTTGGAATTTTCATCACTCTGTATTTTATTTTATTATTATTTTTTGCGAATTTTATTTTTTGATATCCAAACTTGTTTGAATTGTGAAACCTAATCAATATGATATCTAGTTTGTGTTTCTCTCTCTTAACCAATGTTGGAAGATCACAAATATGCCATTAACAACCTCTCTTGGTTTTTTGATTGAAAGCAGCAATCAGTTGTGTTTTATTGCTGCACTAGCTTTGTTGGAACATTAAATTTTACGCGAGAGCTCCTCATCACTGACGTAGACATGCAGCCATTTGGTTTCAATTTGAAGACGGGTTTTTTTTTTATTTGGTAAGCGAAGCAGCCGAGACGTGTACCAAGTAATTTTGTCATAGGAACGTGTTTTTGCTTTATTTAGAAGCAATTGCAAATAAACAAATCATGTTGATTTTGTTTGGACTTCGAGGAAGAAGGGCATACTTATGGGGGAGAGAAAAGACTGAAAAGTTAATTAAGGTTGTTTTTCGATTTCCTTTATTGATAATATAAAGGGAATACTGATAAGGTTGACATTAGGAAGGTATTTGGGGGGCATCAACACAGAAAAGATCAAGCCGTTGCTGATAGGATTGACAGGGAAAGGACAGAGGAGAGAAAGAAAAAAGGCTTGCCATTAGAATATTACTGTAAAAGCTTATACTGGCCAGAAAGGGGTGCTTTCTTCAGTCTCCCATATGATACATTGGGTGTTGGTTCTGGCATTTGTCACTCCTGCACAGGAAAGCAGACCGAAAAGGAGAAGCAACGTTTCAAACTTTATTCTTCTTCGGCTGGATTTATCTACAACGGGACCGACTATTATATACACGACTTTGTCTATCTAGATCCTTATCATTTTGCTGAGGAAATACAAATGAATGAGACTTTCAAAGGTGGAAGGAATGTTGGTTCAAAGGCTTACGTTATAGGTCAGTTGATGGAGATTAACGTATATGGAGATCAACGTATCCAAGGAATCAAAACTTTCAGGCATTGAAGCTACCACTGCCAAGCTTTGGAGATTCTTCCGACCAGAAGACATCTCATCCGAAAAGGCTTATAGTTCTGTCATTCGTGAGGTAAAACATCTTCATTTTTAATAATTCAATCTGTCCATGTGTATCTTATTTTGATAAAAATCATGCCTTGTAGCCCCTTTTATCAAGACATTTTCTAGCTTATTCCCTTGGATATAGATGACTAACAATATGTGATACAGATCAATTACTGCGAAGAAACACATGTTTAACCTATTGAGATGATAGAAGAAAAATGTGAAGTGAGAAGGAGGTGTGATATTCCCGTTGACTAAGGTGCCTTGGCCTCGCAATATCTCCCTCGCTAATGATGGGTTCCTCTGTCCAACGGCTACTACCGAAGGTAGTTGGCAATTCCCACTTTTCAAGTTCTAACCTTTTTTGCATTTGTTTAGGAAAGTTTCGGTTTTTTAAATTGGCAAGGTTTATTTGTTCTACCTTGGTTGGAGGACTTAAATTAAGTCGTCGGAATGCAACTCGGTAGGGCATTTGTTGCCGGACCTATCTCGAGCTCTGGCTTGTTGCCCAAATTGTTGTTCCGATACAATGTTATTTTGAGCACAATGATCAACTTTTGGTACATTTGATGCGTGATTGAACTTGTGAGTTTTCTATTATATTTTGTAATTTTTTCGAGCAATAAGTATTCAAACAAAGTTAAATTAGAAAAAAGAGGATTAAATTGCAATTAAAAAATAGTAATATTGCAATTAAAAAATTGCAGGGAATAATAATAATTGTTTAATTAATTGGGTCTGTGGTGTTAGTTTGTCTAAGTATCTGCAATATGGAATAAAGGAAGTAATTAAACTTAAGTTATTTGTGAAATGGAAGTTATCTTAAAAGTGAAGTTCTTCATAAAAGAAAAACGAGGAAGTTCTTCCTAAAAGGGAAGTTGCAAGATGAGATATAGAAGCAACAAAATCTGGCCATGGAAGACGGTGGAATGGAAGTCGCTGTTAAATTCGTCTCATCCCTTTTTAGAGACCACATTTTTCAATAAAGCCCTCAAACATTTTTAGCAATTCTTTGTTGTTCTATATTTAACTTTTTTCGAATTCATCATTGTTCGTTCTCAAGAATGTGACATTTATATCACCCAGTTTTCGTGTTTCTTTTTAAATTTGGTACAAGATCACATTTGATCTTGGCTTGAGCCGCATATCCATGTTATAGCCAACCAATGTTAGATGCCTAACCAACATGTTGGGAGGGAAATGCAACGTGTCCAATCAGATCTTCTTGTCATCCAAGATCTTTTTCTTTCTAGTCTCCATGAGTTTCGGGAATTTTTGGAAACCTTGGATGAGTTCACCCTAATTTTTGTTGTCCAAGCATCTGGAATTAAGCCGACAAACAAGACACATGCTTGGACGAAGACCACGGGCGTCAAGGGATTGACATTGTACACGAATTTGATCTCCCAGCCACTTCTTCCAGCAGTTTGTCAGCATTCGCATTAGCCAGGCATCATTGGCTAATGCCTTGTACAAAGGAAAATCTTTAACAACAACATCATGTAGAACTTTCACATTCTCTATAATCATGTCCATAATATCCATAGTTATACATTGTGGACACGTATTTACAAAGATACTTGTCTGCTCATTGTTGTCGACAAGCTACGAGCTTTTCATAAACCGGTATTAACACCTCAGACAATGATACTACCACCACGTTCTTACACTTCTTAAGAACAACATTGACATATTTGGTACTAAACTCTTTCGACCTCAGAAACTCTATTGTTGACGTCAACTTGTCAGGCTGCATGCCAAAAAGTTGGAAGTTTATGTCTTGGTTCAACCCTTGATCTACCAAAACTCTACGAACCATATCGCATGTAGATGTTCCTAGCATTCTCATTTCTAACAGCCTATAGATCATGTACGATAATGACAAAGATTAAATACAATTCAAACTTTTACAAATGTAGCTTAAAAAACATAAAGCATTTTACCTTGTTTGTTTTACCTTGTTTGACTTTTTTGTTAGCTTGCAAGGGAAATATGGTCTCTAAAAAAGGGATGAGACGAATTTAACAGCGACTTCCATTCCACGGTCTTGAGACGAATTTAACAGCAGCTTCCATTCCATCGTCTTCCATGGCCAGAACTTGTTTCTTCTATATCTCATCTTGAAACTTCTCTCTTTCAAAAAACTCGTTATTCCCTTTTACAAAGAACTTCCCTTTTACGAGGAACTTGTAAAAGAACTTGCCTTTTAATTACTGCCTTTATTCCATATATAGGCTACTTAGAGAAACTGAGCCCATAGGCCCAATTAAGTAAACAATTACTATTATTCCTTGCAATTTTTTTTTATTGTAATAGTACTATTTTTTTTGTCTATAATCCTAATATAATATTTATAATCCTATTTTTTAATTGCATAATCCCATTTTTTTCTAATTTAACTTTTTTTGAATATTCATTGCTCGAAAAAATTACAAAATATAATAGAAAAAGTTCAATCATGCCTAGTCTTGTTTCAAAAAAAGGTAAAATAAAAAATTATTTTTTATATACTGTCAAACTAAAAGAGTCAAACATTTCCATAATAAATTACAAAACCTAATAAAAATAGATAATTTGATTATGAACTTATCATAATTGGTTTTTTCTCAAATGATAGTCTACTTAGTAATAAGAATGACATTGTTCTTTATGCTTTTCTATTTTTATTACTTAAAAATTAGAAAAATGTATGTTGAAATAATTTGTTGTGACATACATTAGCTAGCAAAATATATATGTGTTGAAATAATTTGTTGTGACATTTTTCTCTTCTTTTGAAGTTATAGATTATTTGTTGTGAAATAACGTATGCATGTTCAAATCTGAGATGGAACAACTTGGAATCGACGTCTCAAAAGAGTACCGTGCTAAGATTGAACATGTAGAAGGTGTGTTGTTGGGAAATAAGAACATGCGTAACTATGATTGGGTCAGGTTATACATTTTCTACGCGCTTAGTGTTTTCATCGCCCCTCGAATTTCAAAAGTCATCCCTGGGTATTATTGGAGCTACTTGGAGCAAATATCCCAAGTCAGAAGATACAATTGGGCCAAGCTTATGGCGGATGACTTGAATGATGAGGTGTTGTTAACCGAGGAGGAGGCTGAAAAAAAAGTTATCTTTCACGACGATAGCACGAAAGTGAGAAATTTCATTTCTCGTAGGAGGAAATTTGTTTCGGTGAGTATTTGAATATTGGTAACATATAACACTAATGTTGGTCCTACTAGTTCTGAATATTGGTATCCGGTATCGCCAATACTGGTACTACCTGTTCTGCATATTGGTATCGGTAATACCAATATTGATACTATTGATTGGGAATAAGGGTAAACTGTAACACCAATATTGGCCCCTAATATTTATGGTATTGTTGTTTTATTTTGCTATAACAGGACTTTGATAGCAATTTTGTAAACGAACCTGTGGAAAAAGGCAAAAATAATGACGATGGACACCCCGTGATGATGAGGTTGACTTGGTTGCTAATATTGAGCCTAACGATGCTGCTGAAGAGGTTGACATGCATGGACACCCTGACGATGATGGCGGCCACTGCGATATGGGGGTTAATAATGAAGAATTCAAAGCTGTTGTTAATGATGAATATTTATAATCCTATTTTTTCTAAGTTAACTTTTGTTGAATATTCATTGCTCGAAAAAATTACAAAATATGATAGAAAAAGTTCAATCACGCCTAGTCTTGTTTCAAAAAAAGGTAAAATAAAAAATTATTTTTTATCTACTGTCAAACTAAAAGAGTTAAATATTTCCATAATAAATTACAAAACCTAATAAAAATAGATAATTTGATTATGAACTTATCATAATTGCTTTTTTTCTCAAATGATAGTCTACTTAGTAATAAGAATGACATTGTTCTTCATGCTTTTCTATTTTTATTACTTAAAAATTGGAATAATGTATGTTGAAGTAATTTGTTGTGACATACATTAGCTAGCAAAAAAAATGTATGTTGAAATAATTTGTTGTGACATTTTTCTCTTCTTTTGAAGTTATAGATTATGTGTTGTGAAATAACATATGCATGTAATTTGTTGGAAATTATATAGAATAGCAAAAAAATTAAATACAATTTACAAATGTAGCTTACAAAACATAAAGCATTTTACCTTGTTTGTTTTACCTTGTTTGACTTTTTTGTTAGCTTGCAAGGGAAATGTGGTAGGGATGAGACGAATTTAACAGCGGCTTCCATTCTACCATCTTGAGATGAATTTAACAGCAGCTTCCATTCCACCATCTTCCATGGCCAGAACTTGTTGCTTCTATATCTCATCTTGAAACTTTTGTTTTTCAAAAAACTCGTTATTTCCTTTTACAAAGAACTTCCATTTTACGAGGAACTTGTAAAAAAACTTGCCTTTTAATTACTACCTATATTCCATATATAGGCTACTTAGAGAAACTGAGCCCATGGGCCCAATTAAGTAAACAATTATTATTATTCTCTGCAATTTTTTTAATTGTAATAGTACTATTTTTTTGTCTATAATCCTAATATAATATTTATAATCCTATTTTTTAATTGCATAATCCTATTTTTTCTAATTTAACTTTTGTTGAATATTCATTGCTCGAAAAAATTACAAAATATAATAGAAAAAGTTCAATCATGCCTAGTCTTGTTTCAAAAAAAGGTAAAAAAAAAATTATTTTTATATACTGTCAAACTAAAAGAGTTAAACATTTCCATAATAAATTAAAAAACCTAATAAAAATAGATAATTTGATTATGAACTTATCATAATTGGTTTTTTTCTCAAAAGATAGTCTACTTAGTAATAAGAATGACATTCTTCTTCATGCTTTTCTATTTTTATTATTTAAAAATTAGAATAATGTATGTTGAAATAATTTTTTGTGACATACATTAGCTAGATAGCAAAAAAAATGTATGTTGAAATAATTTGTTGTGACATTTTTCTCTTCTTTTGAAGTTATAGATTATTTGTTGTGAAATAACGTATGCATGTAATTTGTTGTAAATTATATCGAATAGCAAAAAAAGTATGTTGAAATAATTTGTCACGACATTTTTCTCTCTTTTTGAAGTTATAGATTTTTTAATACAAGTTTGACATTATTTATTGTGATGTCTCAAAAAGAGAATCCAATTGTGATTTCATCCTTGTAAATACAAATATAGTTCAAAGAAAGCTAGTTTTGTTCTTGGTAATATATGTTCAAAAAATGTTACGCCAAAAATATTTTTTTACATACTGTCAAACTAAAAAGAGTATTCATAATATCATATCAAATTTATAAGATTTTGTTCCCACACTTATCAATCTAACTGGTCATCTCTTTCTAAATTTCTTCTCTTTTTGAGATATGACAATAAATAATGTCAAACTTGTATTAAAAAATCTATAACTTCAAAAAGAGAGAAAATTTTCACAACAAATTATTTCAAACAATTATTTCAACATACATTATTTTTGCTCTACTTTGTAATTTACATTTTGAATTATCATTTGTCAACTATTTTTTTAAGTAATAAGAAATAGAAGAGCCAGAATAACAATGGTAAGGTCTAACTCGCAGGATATAAACATTTTTGTCTTCCCTAAGTAGTAATCTAGAAGAGTTCTAAATAAAATTATTGCCTTATTCAAAACATAAGTAAATAAAACTAGATTAAGAGAATAATGACGTTAAGCTGCATTTTTCAATCATGGCATGCAATCGTACACGTCCAAGAATAGGAGAAGAGCTTTATCGCCATCATTATCCCTCTCGTCGAAATGATTCGTCTTCGAATCGACAGCTTCATCATCATCAAAATTGTTTCATTAATTTTGTATTGATTATAATCAGATATTTAATGGCCAACAAAACTATATTAATTAGTAAGAATTAGCTTTTACGTCAATCTTGACAATTTGGTAGACATTGTTTATAAATATAACTTATTGACCCACAAAATGAACATGTAAGTGAGAGTTAGATTGCTATCTTTTTTTATAATGAGTGGGCCTATACATAAATAATGGCCGAAAAAAAGTAAAAATAGAGTTGGTGGGCTCGTATGAGGTCCATATGAGGCTAACTTCAATTCTTCCCTAGATTCCCGACCACATTCGAGACAGTGACAACAAAGAAAGATGCAACGGACGACACGCGAATAGCTAGTCAAACAATGGCCATGTGTAACTTAACTGAGATACCAAGCATGAAATACGTACAAAATTAGATTTTCAACAATTTGAACTAATTAAATTACAACATCTTCATCATTAATGAATCTAAACTTTTTTAGTGTATTTTGTTCAATGTTATAAGTCATTAGCATCAGCTACGAGTGCATCTGCTAGGTTCCCATTCTTGCTACAACTTGAGAGATTAAGTTCATTTGTGAACCCCCTACCTGTTAGCAACTATGAACTAATTAACCTTATATTATTGGGCTCAAACCTAAATCAATTTTACAAAAATAATTATGAATATTCTAATCTGTACTCAAATGTGCAAATTAATTGTCTTTTTGGTAAGTAATTAAATATTACATGATATATACAACTAATCTCTCGTACTCAACACGTTTTTACATAAGTGAACTCCGACATGATAATTCCCAAATCCAAGTTATGAATCTTCTATATATATTTTTTTGGACTTGCCCTTTCGATAATAAACACACTATTTTTATTATCACTATCGATGAGACTGGATTTGATATAGTGATGATGAAAAAAATCTTTAGATAAAAACAATCAAACTTATGAATACCAGTTGAATTCAAATATAATTATAGAAACTGAAAATGAATAGAATAAATATTTTGAATTAGCTCAAATTATAACAATGATTAGATCTATAAATACCATCATTACTCATAAAAAAGTCAATAAATACCAAAAAGTTTTATCCGAGAAACAAGAATATCAATTGTTTCAAAACAAGATTTTATGCATTATTTTATGGTGAAATACTTAGGTTAACAATAAGAATAAATTTTCAAAATTAACTTTTAAAAAATAAAAGTTGGTATAAGATACTTGAATTTATTAAAGAAGTGTTGAATTTAACTTCATAAATGAAAAATACACAATTGAAAATTTATTTTAAATTAGATTTGAGTATTACAGATTTAAATACGAAATTTAAAAATTATGTGTTATTTAGTATTGAGTTTTTTTTTCTTATCATGAACAACAATTAGGCACATTTTTGTTGAAGGAGAGTAGGCAAATTACTATTACATTCTTTTGCGGAAGTTGAAATTATTGGCATTGTGCTGAACTTATAATCGTTCATCTAAAATATATTGACATCTTTAAGGTTAGGACCATAACAAGGAGAATTGTTGATGAGCATATATAAATTCTTGCAATCCGTTTGGTGCTTCATTTTGGATTGTAATTGGTAGTGTTTCTCCATGCTTATTTGCTTCTTTGCCTTGTACTAATGTCAAATCAGTGCGGTCAAGACAGTGGACGACACTGATTAGGAGGTCATTGGACGTCCTAAACAGGTGGGACTTTTATCTGTACATTGTGTTTTTGGATTCAAACTATTTACTATCTTAAATTTTAACTCTTTTCTCATTCCACTATTACCTGAGAAATTTTTCTACATGTTTTGTGATAAGGAAATACTCATAATTGATGATAAGGCGTACATTACACAGACAAGGTAGAGGCATCTATTGCCGAGTGACCATTTGGTCCAGTGGCATTATTCCCACCTATGTGGGGTGAAGTCCAGGATTCGACTCCTGGCATGAATATTTCTGATGTAATATAATAGGATTTAGAATAAGATCTCAAAAAAGGTAGAGGCATCTATTTGTTTTACATTAACTATATGATTTATTTTACAAAGGAACTACATGATAGGATCACTTAAATTATTCAAATCATTATTTAATAATATTAGTGTGTTCTTTTACAAAATTAAGTCAATCTTGAGACTAAAATGTATCATCAATAATTGAAAATCCCAATTTCACCAAAAAAATAATTGAAAATCCCAAAAAATCTATTCAAAAAGAGAATTTACACTTTCAGCCTTGCGACACTTTAAGATCCTTCCAATGTTTTTTCTTTCTTACCCAATGTGAAGCTCTTTCACCTCCACTCGCAATTACACTTTTCTTTTTAGTATTTTTTTCTTTTTAGATCTTGTCTCGGGTCGATAACTCAAACTTTCATCTCATATGCCGACAAATGTATTTACATTTTTTTTGAAAAATTGTGGGAGAATTGTTTCCACAATTCTGGCTCTTGAACGGGCGTGAGTACTCGAATCTCCCACTTCATGTTTAAGGACTGACCCCGATAACCATCAGACTATACATGCGGTGGTGACAAATATATTTACATTCACCTCTCTTTAAGGTGTGAAATATCACTCTTTTCATACAAATATGAAATAGCACTGAATAAAATAATGTATTTAAAGTTTTCGCTGTGCAATTCATTTTGTGGCAATCTGATCCAAAAACTGATGAATAAAAGAATTATTCCACTTAATTACTGAAATTATTAACTCTCCAATTGAAACATGAGTTTATATAACATGCACCCAAAATCGAAGTCTTCATCAAATAACCTTGTAAACTATGAAACGAGACAAGATAACACAACAATAAGATAACACCGAATCGAGTTATTCTGATTACAAATTAAAATCTACATCTATCCAACCCAAAATCATGAACCAATAGATATTCAGAGTTCCTCTATAAATTGGCCAAAAAAAATCAATATCGATCCATGTTTGATCAAAAAATTCAGATTACCAAAATGCTTTTTTCTCGCATATTTATTTTGTCATCGCTTAACTACAGAGTTCTCATTATGTTTGAAATAAAAGAAGATAAACGTTATTGATATAAATTGTGTAATTAAATTAATTAAGTTCTTTTTAGTATATTTTTTGACGAGTTGTTAGATTATGAGCAGACAATTGTTCGTTGACAATTAACGAAGAAAATTAGTTCTCTTCCGTGCCTTTTTGCTATGATTTCCGGCTGCCTAAATTATAATTGGCCTCTTCCAAAACCCTTAAGAAATTGAGATACTTTGGAAAAAACAATAGTGGTCAATATTAAGTTGAAGCCATATTATCGTCGATAATGGAAGTCTCTTTCATTCCTAAGAAGAAACGCTACTCCACTACTTGAAACGGTCAATGTGTGGTACATCATAGATAGAACTGCTGGATAGGAAAAATTGGGGTTGGCAATGGATATGGCCTCGAGCTCTGTTCCCATTATAGCATCAACCTTATAAATAAAGTCCATTAGCTTTTTTTTATCCTATTCTAATGCATATTCTAATACCTATTCTATTACAACGTGTCAGGAATCGAACCCTAGATTTCCCAATCCCCTCTCCACCCTTATGGCGCTCGACCAAAGGTCACTCGGCAATAAAGTCCATTAGCTAGGTAAATGAGTTACATACTTTTAGTTAATATGGAAGGTTCAAATTAATAATCCCAATACATTAATATGATACATCTTTGAAATTGCAAAGAATGAGCCAAAGAGCATTTTTGATAGCATAAAGCTTAAATGGAAAGCAGAAATACAGATTTTAATCTATACATGTAACTATTAGTGTAGCAAATTATGTAAAAATTATATGGAGAACGAAATCGAGTGAAACTGAAAAAACTAAAAATGCAATTACAATTTCTCGAATATTATATTAATTTTTGAACTTAGAGAAAAAAAAAACTTATTTAGGAACCAAATGTCTTTAAAATCGGAAGATAGATACCAAATTTACGAAGGGACTTAAATCAAACCAAAACACCTAAAATAGGAAAATATCCTAATGAAAATAAGTCAAACAGTTTAGGCTATACAAGGGACAATGGACTCCTGGGAATTGGAGGAACTCAAACGTTACCTAATTTGTATTTCTTCCTCTGTTATAAATACCTTTGTTTCTCCGCCACCAATTGTCCCGATTTTCTAACCCTAATCCGACCAATGGTGGAATAATTGGCTTGATTAAGAGTACCGCAATATTCTTGAAGCATGAGCTCGAATTCGCTCTTTGATTATATTGGTTTTGCTACATTTCAAGAATCAATGTGCTTACCATCATCGACGGTGAATTCGACCTGATGCTTCAAGAATCTCGCAGTTCTCACTTACCCCTTTACTACAATAGAAAAAGGTTTTGATGTGAGATGGTTCACGACACCCTTCATGTTTCATAGTTCTCAGTTACTTACTGTGTGATGCATCAATTTATATAGCTATTACCTACATTGGACCTTACTCTCTTGACTTATTACTGCTTCTTTTGGATCTTAGACCTTCAACAATATAGGGGGTTGGATGTTGGAATTTTAATCAATCTGTGTTTTCTTTTATTCTTTTTTTTTTTGTGAATTTTATTTTTTGATATCCAAACTTGTTGGAATGGTGGAGCCTAATCAATATGATATCTAGTTTGTGTTTCTCTCTCTTAACCAATGGTGGAAGACCACAAATAGGCCATTAACAACCTCTCTTGGTATTCTGATTAAAACTTGAAAGCATCAATCAGTTGTGTTCTATTGCTGCACTAGCTTTGTTGGAACATTAAATTTTACGTGAGAGCTCCTCGTCACCGACGTAGCCATTTGGTTCCAATTGAAGGCGGGTTTCTTTTTTTATTTGGTAAGCGAAGCAGCCGAGACCTGTACCAAGTAATTTTGTCATAGGAACGTGTTCTTGCTTTATTAATAAGCAGTTGCAAACAGACAAATCATGTTGATGTTGTGTTTGGACTTGGAATGTTATTACTGGTTAGTAGTCTCACCACCAAATAAATAACATTTACCAACTGTACAAGTATACGATATGGAATTGATCTAGTGCGAAAATTCGACATGGAATTGAGCTAGTGTTCAAATTTTTCCCAAGGGAAATTACATATGGTCTTTCCATTTTCCAATTACAAAAATTGCACTCACAGGAGGCATGTGGGAACTTCTTCTCATGTCCGATGTCTTGTGTATTTGGGGTATTTCCCATGTTGATTTTACAGTCATCTTACATACTAACTCTTCGATTTCTCCCCATTTTTTTCAGTTTGGGATCTTCGTATTAGTTGGACAATGAAATGTGGGGTAAATTTTTTTTTCCAATTTTTGCCCTATATTTACTTACTATGGTATTTAATTTTATATATTTTTTTTATAAAAAAATGATACGATCGCTAATCGAACCAAACAGACCTAAGTCAGACCAAATCTCAAATTGAACTCCAGTTCATTATAGAAAACAATGATCAGGATAATTTAATTTACTTGGCAAGTTAATTGGAGTCACATCAATCCAATCCTTATCATCTTTTTGGATTTAGTCATGTAGTACACATATATTTTATTTTACGTGGCAAAATATCTTTAACAACTATTCAATACTATATTCCTAAAAAAATGGAACTCTGGACCAATACGGAGTTGACACGAGTCCTCTTGGTATAGAATTATATTGATAGAGCCAAAGCCAACTGTTTTCCCGCTCCCGCCCTCCGTTTTCATCTAACCACGCGTTCCCGCCCCTTCCACTTCACTCACACTCTCTCTCTCTCTCTCTCTCTCTCTCTCTCTAAACCAGGGCAGTGGCTGCACAATTGGGGCTTCTAGAGAGAGGGAGTGGGGCTGCTCTTAGGGTTGGTCCTTCACATTGCCAATTAATCTTTCTTTTTTATTTTTTATTTTTATTTGCAAATCTTTAATCGCATTACGATTAGGTTACCGAAGAATGGGGTCCTCCGCCGTATTAGAGCCATCTCCTCCCAATGCCGACCCGATCCCGCCTTCCAAGCCCTCCGGTACGCCGCCTTCTTCTCTCTTATCATGTTAACTTTTGTGTTGACCTAAGTAGTGGAAACTGTGTATCGTCATCTTGAGGAGCTTGGTTTAGATGTTGCTGGTGGGTGGACCACACTATACGACCCGCCCGACATGTCAGATGAGTTTTAGGAGGAGGTTCTTTCCCGGCATGGATAGGGATGCCTTGGATCCGTTTCGGGTTTGTTGTGTTTTTAGCTATGATGGAAGTGATAGAGAGGATGCTTTTTCGGGTTTGTTCCGGGTTAATGTATGCCGACAGTTTTTTTTTTAGTTTTAGTTGATGACTAGGAGATGTATTGGTTTCTTTATTGTAGTTGTCGAAGTGGTTGATCAGTGAATGTGTTTTTATGTTTTGATACTCAATAGAATGGCTCTCATTTGGATAGTATTCCTTATGATTATTAATGGAATTTAAATGTGTCGATTAGGTCAAGCAAAAAAGGGTCGCAAACGATCACCGGTTGTTGCCGCCGCAGACAATGAAACGGGTAATAACAAGAAAGACAGCAAGCAAACTTCATCCCAGAGCAATGCCGAGGTGGATGGTTTAAGAAAAAGACCAAAGAGAGCTGCTGCTTGTTCACAACCAAAAGAGAATTCCGAGTGGTTGGATGACGAATCTTGTTTAATCGAGGTAAAGCAAAACCAAGTTGTACAAGACGAAGCACTAGCCATCCGTCTCACCGATAGGCTCGAAGATGCGGGTCAAGGTTTTCCAAGGAGGAGGCTTACTAATTTTAGCGTGCATGATGGAGATGGTGCGCCTATTCCTTTGGAGATGATTGAAGATGATAAAAACAAAGTTTTTATCTCAGGTGTAATACTGCCACTCCAGGAGCAACATGGCAAAGAAAAGGACTGTCGTGTTGAGTGTCAAGGATTTGGAAGAGTTACGGACTGCAAGATATCCGGTTACAAGGAAGGCATCCCAGTAATATGGCTTACAACGGAGGTAGCCGAATACCGTTGCACGAAGCCTGTAAGCAGTTACAAGATGTTTTACAATCACTTCTTTGAAAAGGCATGTGCATGCATAGAGGTCTACAAGAAACTGTCAAAATCTTCTGGAGGAAACCCTGATTTGCCTCTCGATGAATTGCTTGCTCAGACTGTTCGGTCTATGAAGGCTAGTATGCCTCTTTGCGGTGCATACGTGAAGGATTTTATTGTCTCCCAAGCTGAATTCATATATAAGCAACTTGAAGGTCTGGACAAGACGCAAATGGTGAATGACCAGAAGTTTATTGATCTGCCTAGTGTTAATGCCCTGCTGGAAGAGAGCCACAATCAGGGAGGTGGATACCCAGGGTTCTACCCTTCTAATTCATCCATCAGAATCACCGAGGGAGATACGGCAGAGGATAAAGATGCCAAATCAGCTAGACTGTGGCAAGAAGTAGAGTACTGGAATTCAGTTAGGGGGCAAAAGAAAAATCACATCTCCGGTCCTTCATCTAAGGCGGTCTATATCAAAATCAATGAAGATGAAATTGCCAATGATTACCCTCTTCCTGCTTTCTACAAGCACAACGATGAAGAAATCGATGAGTACATATTATTTGCTGGTGATGATGTAGTTCATCCTGATGACCTCCCAAAAAGAATGCTCCACAATTGGTCACTTTATAACTCTGACTCCAGGTTCATTTCCTTGGAGCTTCTACCCATGAAACCATGTGAAGATATTGATGTAACTATTTTTGGCTCGGGTTATATGGCTGAAGATGATGGAAGTGGGTTTTGTCTTGACAATGATGCTGAGCAGTCATTGACATTGGGTTCAAGTGATAAAGATTCTATGGGGTTGCCAATCTTCTTGAGTGACATCAAGGAGTGGGTGATAGAATTTGGACCCTCGATGATTTTTGTATCTGTCAGGACAGACATGGCCTGGTAAAATTTCGTATCATTTTTCTACCTTACTGTAAACAAGTCATATTTACTTCTATATATGCTCATATCTTGCCATATTTTATGTGAGTTCATTCTATTCTATAAAGTGCATGTTTGCTGCTTCTAAAGGATTGCTTCTCTTGCTCTTTGAACAACTTCAGGTATAGGCTCGGAAAACCATCAAAGCAGTATGCTCCCTGGTACAAGCCTGTCCTGAAAACTGCAAAACTGGCTTTGAGCATCATTACTTGGTTGAAGGAGCAAAGCCGAGTATCGAAACTCTCTTTTACAGATGTCATGAAGAAAGTTGCCGGGGTAGAGAAAGATCACCCTGCTTTTATATCTTCTGATGTATCAGTGAATGAGAGATATGTGGCAGTGCACGGACAAATTATTTGCCAGCTTTTTGCCGAGTTTCCAGACAAGAAGATTAAAAGTTGTGCATTTCTTCTGGGACTCATGAAGATGATGGAACAAAGGCATCACACCAAATGGATAGTGAAAAAGCGAGACTTTCTGCAGAAGGGTCAATCCAATTTGAATCCTCGAGCAGCCATGTGCCCAGGCCCTGCATTGTCCAAGAGGAAAGCTATGCAGGCAACAACAACAAGGCTAGTCAACAGAATTTGGGGAGAATTTTATTCCAATTATGCTCCTGAGGATCTAAAAGAAGGAAAGGAAACTGCTCTGGAAGAGGTTGATGAAGTGGAAGAACCAGAGGAAAATGAAGAGGACGATGAAGAGACACAATTAGTCTTGGAGAAGGTGCAAGAACCATCTTTGGCATCAGGACGATCGAGATTACAGTCTTTGGAAAAGGACATAAGATGGGTAGGGAATCCTGTAAGCAAGTTGAGTTCAGGTGAGAACATTTACAGACAAGCTATAGTGCATGGACAGACAATTTATGTGGGGAGCTCTGTTTTGCTTGAGGCAAATGACTCAGAACTTCCTGTAATATGTTATGTTGAGTACATGCTCGAGTCATCAGATGGAAGCAAATGTCACGTGAGAATTATGCAACGGGGATGTCATACTGTTCTAGGTAATGCTTCCAATGAAAGAGAGGTTTTCTTGACCAATGAGTGTATGGACATTGAACTGCAAGACATCAAACAGGCAGTTAAGGTTGACATTAGGAAGGTATTTGGGGGGCATGAACACAGAAAAGATCAAGCCGTTGCTGATAGGAGTGACAGGGAAAGGGCAGAGGAGAGAAAGAAAAAAGGCTTGCCATTAGAATATTACTGTAAAAGCTTATACTGGCCAGAAAGGGGTGCTTTCTTCAGTCTCCCATATGATACATTGGGCGTTGGTTCTGGCCTTTGTCACTCCTGCACAGAAAAGCAGACCGAAAAGGAGAAGGAACATTTCGAACTTTATTCTTCTTCAGCTGGATTTATCTACAACGGGACCGACTATTATAAACATGACTTTGTCTATCTAGATCCTTATCATTTTGCTGAGGAAATACAAATGAATGAGACTTTCAAAGGTGGAAGGAACGTTGGTTCAAAGGCTTACGTTATAGGTCAGTTGATGGAGATCAATGTATCCAAGGAATCAAAACTTTCAGGCATTGAAGCTACCACTGCCAAACTTCGGAGATTCTTCCGGCCAGAAGACATATCATCTGAAAAGGCTTATAGTTCTGACATTCGTGAGGTAAAATATCTTCATTTTTCATAATTCAATCTGTGTTCATGTGTATCTTATTTTAATAAAAATCATGCCCTGTAGCCCCTTTTATCAAAGACATCTTCTAGCTTATTCCCTTATATATAGATGACTAACATTATGTGATACAGATCTATTACAGCGAAGAAACACATGTTTTACCTATTGAGATGATAGAAGGAAAATGTGAAGTGAGAAGGAGGTGTGATATTCCTCCATGCACTGCTCCTGCAATCTTTGATCATGTGTTCTTTTGTGAAAATTTATACGACCCTTCAAATGGATCCCTTAAACAGGTAAGCAACTAGTTCAATTTACCCAATTAAAATTTCTGCATAGAGTCCGGAAGTTTGTTGGACTGCTCATCCACGAGACCCATGATGTGAATCCCTCCAGTTTGCTGTTACTAATCATCTAATGGTAAAATTTTGCAGTTGCCTACAAATGTCAAGTTGAGGTACTCAACCATAGATGGGGGTAATGATGCTGCATCTAGGAAGAGAAAGGGTAAAAGTAAAGAGGGAGAAACCGACATTGAAGAAAACAAAGAAAAGGAGGCATCTCAAAGAAATTGTTTAGATACGCTAGATATTTTTGCTGGTTGTGGTGGTTTGTCAGAGGGTCTGCAACAAGCAGGTGTCCTTTCGTTTTCCCCTCATACTTGGTGGCCCAAGGAACTGGGACTCTATTTAAATTACACCTAATATATCTAGATGTTCAGGTGTTGCATCGACAAAGTGGTCTATCGAATATGAGGAACCTGCAGGAGAAGCATTCAAGCTTAATCATTCCGAGTCACTGGTGTTTGTCAATAACTGCAATGTAATCCTTAGGTAACTAATGCGCACAATTCCCATAAAAAGTAACTTTCAATGATTCAATCATAGAAATTGTCGCTCCCATGATTTCTTGGTGTTTTATTCGTTGCTTGGTTTGCAGGGCTGTTATGGAGAAGTATGGAGACTTAGAAGACTGTATATCAACGCATGAAGCTGCAGAACTGGCTGCATCGCTTGGCGAGAAGGTGATCAAAGATCTGCCACAACCAGGTCAGGTGGAGTTCATCAATGGAGGTCCCCCCTGCCAGGTACTTTCGAGTTTCGACATACCAAAGAAATTAATCTGTCTTCTACTGTTACCTTAAAAAAAGTCGATTTCCTTGCAGGGGTTTTCTGGAATGAATAGATTCAATCAAGGGACTTGGAGCAAAGTTCAATGTGAGATGATCTTAGCATTCTTATCTTTTGCTGATTACTTCAGACCAAAGTACTTCCTTCTGGAGAATGTGAGGACCTTTGTGTCTTTCAACAAAGGACAGACATTTCGCCTAACTCTCGCTTCACTTCTTGAGATGGGTTATCAGGTAATGTACCTGAAGTTCTGGCCAACAATTTTGCCTGCTATTATATGCTTTGTTTAATTTTTTTTTCTCCTTTGATCAGGTGAGGTTTGGTATTCTGGAAGCTGGAACATTTGGTATAGCTCAGTCACGTAAACGAGCTTTCATATGGGCAGCCGCTCCTGAAGAGGTACTTCCAGAATGGCCAGAGCCGATGCACGTCTTTGCTGTCCCAGAGTTGAAAATTGCATTAACAGGCAACTCGCATTATGCGGCAGTACGGAGTACTGCTAGTGGAGCTCCTTTCCGTGCCATAACTGTCAGGGATACAATTGGTGATCTTCCATCAGTGAAAAATGGCGCCTTTAATAGTAAAATGGAGGTACCTGATTTTCCATGTGCATCTTTAAGGTTTTCTATATGGACTACGCTTAAAAAGTATACATTATATCCTGTCTCTCTTTCGTCGCAGTACACGGTTGATCCTGTCTCTTGGTTCCAAAAGAAAATTCGAGGGAACACGTCTGTCTTAGTGGACCACATATCCAAAGAGATGAACGAGCTGAACCTCATAAGATGTCAGAAGATTCCGAGGCGCCCGGGTTCCGATTGGCGTGACCTTCCAGATGAGAAGGTTTCAATTGACTTCTTGGATCAGTTTTTAGTTCCAATGAAATGTGATGACTTATTAAAATTTTGTTTTTCTTTTCTTGTATTGAACAGATCAAGTTGTCTACTGGTCAACTTGTTGATCTGGTACCGTGGTGCCTTCCAAACACAGCAAAGCGTCATAATCAGTGGAAGGGGCTGTTTGGAAGATTGGATTGGGAAGGAAATTTTCCAACTTCAATAACTGATCCTCAACCAATGGGTAAGGTCGGAATGTGCTTTCACCCGGAGCAGGACAGAATAGTAACAGTTCGTGAATGTGCCAGATCTCAAGTAAGTTCAATTGCTTGCTGGTTAGTTATTCCAGTTGCTGTAATCAGCTTGATGTACTGCCTTTTCGTTATGTGCATACGGTTGTTAATAGCATCTAGCAGAACTTCGACAAGATCTTCGGATTGTTTCCGAAGATAAGACTCAAGTCTTAAGCTTCTGAATACAGCATTTGCTTACAAAGGTAGGTTTGTTCCTTGCTGATCATTCTCTTGGTGGTTTATATGTATGCAGGGATTCCCGGATAGCTATCAGTTCTCGGGTACAATTCACCACAAGCATCGGCAGATTGGAAATGCAGTTCCACCTCCTTTGGCTTATGCACTTGGTGTAAAACTGAAGGAAGCACTGGAATGCAAGAGTCGTAAACAGTGAAACGAATTCCTTCCTAACATGTAAATAGTCCCCCCGGATGAATATTCATCATTTCACTAACTAAACTTTTTTCAAGATTCGAAATGTCCTACTTTGATCTACTTGCTGGCAACAATCTTGAGACATATGGGTCTAGTGTGACTTGCTTCGTCCAATTGCTTTATGACGTTGAACATGTTCTTAGGTTCAGCTTAAAAATCCTCTTCTGATTGATGATGATGGTGGATAGATTTCGAAATGAAATGTCACTTAGTACATCCTCTGGTTTCTTGCGACGTTGGACGTGACATTTTCGAACTTCCGAAAAAATGACTCGTGACATTTTATTTTTTAAATTTGTGAAATTTTATTATATTAATATTTACTACGGAGAACATTTTGGACACTGGCGCCCGTTAGTCTCTTCCGTTTCATGAGCAAAATTTATACGAGGAAAAAAATACCTCGAATGTATCGCGAGTACAAAGAACGTTTTAGGCTTTTAGCATCCACGGCACAAGTTGTACATGGCTGAAGCAAACAATTATAACATAAGATAGGCCAATCGTCGCTTCATGTGCTCTCCAGCTCATCTTTCCTATAAATTTGTCTCCCACATTACAACCTAGCAAGCGTAAAAGGGGCACTATAGCTTATTTTGTTTCATCTTCTATTTTGTAGTAGTATTAAACTCGGATGAAATGGTTCAATAGATATTCGTAATTAAACTAGTTCCGTAAAAATTGAACATGGTCGATTGCCTTCTTCGAAAATTCTACTAAATTCTTGTTCATCGGTCTGATCTTCACTGAATTTAATAATATTTGTGACTACGGTCGGCAATCTAGGGGTAGGGATAATAATTCCTCGATTGATCTCTAGGAAAAATAAGATAAGATAAGAAAAGGATTAATAGAAGGACTGGAAAAAGGGGGATGGCCTACAAAGAAAGAGCCCACTTTAATTCACATGGAAATAGGAAACTTTAGGCAAAGACATGGAATAAAAGGCCAACAAACATGGTGACTACTAAGTGGAAACTTTTGATTGAGTAGGGCGTGGACGAAATGGGCTGGCGGTGGATCTGATGATAGAAAGTTTGTTCGTTTGCTTGGTGTACCTTACTTTTCAATATTGAGGTTTTTCCTTGCAATATGGGTTTCTTTATGTTGATTCACCAATTAAAAAAAATGGTATTGTTTGTTATGCATACGATTAAAATTAGTAATATAGTATGATATGTGAATAAAAATAATAAGCGACATGACCCATAAAATAGTTAAACAAAATTAGCATGTGCCACCTTGATTGTGAGATAAAAATCCTATTGCACGGACAAAAAATTTAGAAACACAATATAATGTAATGGCGAGTCAAAAGCAAGAACATTGACCCTTCTATTGTCTGTGATACCTAAATTGAGTTGGAAATAATTTTGTCCATCTTGATTGTGAGATAAAATTCCTTGTTGCACAGACAAAAAAATTAGAAACACAATGTAATGTAATGGCGTGTCAAAAGTAAGAACATTGACCCTTGTATTGTCTATGATACCCCTAATTGAATTGGAAATTTCTGTCAACAGTTGCAATACACAAATGCTTCGATTGGAATCTACTCATCGTGGACCCTTGTATTGTCTATATCTATTAATTATAAACAACTGGCGAAGGTAAAGCAAGTGTCGTGTAAATGGCAGCAACTTCGACAATCGATACCATACGTAGTAATTTAATAGTTTGGACATGGAGGGATTCATCTACAGCTAGCTGCAGCATTAATTGTTCTGAAACTACTCCCACCACTGACTAATAAATCAATGAACCGCCATTATGGGGAAGTAACGGGTCAACTAAAATAATCGTTGGCACCGTCTATCTAATTTCAAATAATACGAATCATAATTTAAACTCAAGAGCATGGTAAATAAAACTCGATCCTCGACATAATGTGCAAAATTTATTATAAACAAATTGGATAATTCACATTTTTAAAGCAGGAAAAAAGGGAACCGGACAGTTTGTGAACAAATTACAGTCCACGACTAAAACTAATAGGAAATGATTATTAAAGGAGAGATTAGAAAAATATTACTTCATAATCATGTCTGGATCCTCCTCCTCTATGTGGATGCTCATCTTCACAATAAAAAAAAATTAATCATTTCGTCCTTCTTCACCCCCCAGTGGCCATTGCCGCCATAATAGAAGCTTCCATGCACTTTCACTTCTTC
>SOPF01028026.1:0-16511 GCA_012979155.1 Hypericum perforatum | reverse complement strand
CCCTTGCTAAGTGCCTTCGGACACTTACCCCTTACAAATCTATCTCACGTTCTCAGAGGTTTTAGATCGTTTTGAGTGTTCGAAGTTCGTGGTACCAGTATAGCTCTTTCTCTTTGAAGGGCTACTTTTGAGGTCTCTGGATGGTACCATTGTCTTCTTCTGTGTAGACGCTCCGTAGTTATAAAGCTTTTGAGATGTTGTTAGTTGGTCTTTTGGAGATGTTTTGTTTATGTTTGGTTTGTAAATTAATTTGGTTTGATTTTAGTATGATGATAAGAGACCTTGAGGGTTTTTGTTGATAATTCATCTTCCGCTGGATTTCATATGTTGTGAGACATGTTTTGAGGCTTACTAGACTTACATTGTGTCGTCAATATGTTGCGAAGTCTAGTGCCAGTCACCGACCTCAGATCGGGTCGTGACAGAGTTGGTATCAGAGCTAAAACCTTGGTTGTCTTATGTGATGTCTGAATACGAATGCTACGGAGCATAGGATCCATCATGTCTTGTACTTTTTTGTTTGAGCTTGTTTTATGGTCTTCTTAAAGTGTGACATACTCTTATAGGAAGATATGCCTGTGAAACGAAAGGGTACTGATACTACCACAACGGAGCAAGGTGAAAGCTCTGATAGGCCTAGAGATGAGGCCATTCCTACACTTGAGCATACCACTTCTGATATTGCCACGCCAGCTGAGACTGACCAACCAACGGGTGGTACTTCTGAGCATAGAAAGTAGAGTAATGATGTAATTGACAGAGTGATGATGGCAATGGAGAAGTTTATTACCACGCAACAAAGTCAAGTTGAGAAAAAGGCTGCTATGACTCCTCGAGATAATTCCTTAGCGGAGTTTTTGAGATTGGAGCCACCTACATTTTCAGGTGTTCATGATGATCCTCAGATGTTTTTGGATGAAATGGAAAAGAGGTGGAAGATCTTGAATTGTGACGGCAAGAGGATGGTAGAGCTTGTTGCATTCAAGTTGATAGATGAGGCGGGAGTGTGGTTCCAAACTATGGAATCAGATGGATAGACCACAACATAGTTCAAACCAGAATTTTAGACAACATGACCAACAAAGACTGAACTTCCAGCCTAATTTCCTGAGAGGTGGAGGATCATATGGAGGATCTTGGAGAGGTAATGGTCCCTATGGTCCACATAGTGGTCGGGACCAATCTAGTGGTCAAAACCAATTTGGTAGTTTGACAAATTGTACTAGTTGTGGGAAACAACATCGTGGGAGAGCATGCTATAAACAAACGGGTGCTTGTTTTGGACATGGCAAGTTTGGACACCAAATCAAGGATTATCGTGTGGCTAAGGCTAGACAACAGACACAGCTTACTAGTCTAGCTGTTCGACCTCAAGAACAAGAGCGAACTCCTTTTAGCCAGAGCTTTCAGGGAGAGAATTTAAGTGCGAGGGGCAAGGAACCGATGGAGCGTGACAGTGGTGGTCCTGCTTGAGTGTATCCATTGACAAGAAAATATTATGGCATCTAATACAGTGATCTCAGGTATACTTCCTATAGGCTTGTCACACGCTCGAGGTCTTATTTGATTCAGGGTCGACAATTTGATTCTTGTCACCCCAATTTGTTAAGTCCTTTGATAGTCCACTTTTGTTATTGGGAATCCGTTAGATGTTTGTACGCTTTTAGCTAATAACATTCATATGCATTTAGTTCATAAATTGTATGTGATAGTGTGCATGGTCTTAAGGTATTGGTTGACTTTATCTGTTCATTATGGATGATTTTGATGTGGTTTTGGGCATGGATTGGTTATCGTGCTACCATGCTACACTGAATTGTGTCACTAAGATTGTGAGGTTCAAGCCTGAGAATGAGCCAGAAATTATGTTTTGAGATGATTGAATGGAAAAAGGACTAAGGATTGCCCCAGTGTTATTGGTACAGAAAAAGGATGGAAGTCTGAGAGTACACTTTGCCTATCGCAAGGTCAATAAGGCAAGTGAGAAAACTAAGGACTGGGAGTTAGAGGATGATATGCGAGGAAGGTTTCGTACCTATTTGGATGACAAAGTAAGTTCTTTATTTTTCAAGTTACTCATAAGTAAAATTCGGGGACCGAATTTTTATAAGGGGGAAGATTGTAACATTCAGAAAAAAATGGTCGGTCGGAAGGCATTGAATTGAAATTATTACTTTGGATATGTGAATTGAAGTGTTTAAGGATGTGTTTTGGTGTCATTGGGATCCTTGTTCAACCACTACAATACCTTAGTGAAATTTTGTTTGAGAAGTTGTTGGCCAAGGCTCGGACAGATTGACCTGCTTGTGGTTTAATGGCCATAACTTCTTCAATGTAGGTCCAAAATGAGAAATTCCAAGTGATCCTAAAACTAGACATGTTATGGAACAAACCATTTGACTATAAGATTGTATAAAAATCAAAGGAAAGTTGTCAAATGAGAGCTACTTGCTTGGGGATGAATCTGATTGGACCTCAAGTTCTTTATTTGTTACCTAGATTAAGTTAAAGAGGGGTTTTCTTGTGATTGGACCTCACCCACCTCTTCACATGGCTCAGAATATATATTGGAGAGGTAGAGCACTTATCCTCTCAGTCACAAAACAAAAATTGAGAGAAAAGAGAGAAAGGGCTGAGAAAGAGGAAAGAGGAAGAAGCAGACAGCTTGACAAAGATTCGATCGATAAGAATAGATCCATTCAGTTTTGGACTTGAAACCCCTGAAGTGAGTTGTAGAGGACATCAATACCTTTATTTTGAAATATCATATGAGGCTTTTAGATCAAGGAATCGATGGGAAAGTTTATTTGAATTGGACTGCTATTGAACAAGCACATAGCTGAGGGTTTTAAGAATAAAGTGAACGGTAAGGATACTTAGAATGGGAATTTGGATATGAACTTTTAACTGTTTGTACAGAGTTCTATCAGTTTTCTAATGGTCTTGACCATATGTGATTTGGATGAAGGATTCATCAGAAAATCATTTTTGAGTCACAGGCTGTTCACTGAGGTGGTCAGTGAGCGAGGTAAAGAAGAACGGTTCAGTAAGCTTGCTTAGACTCTAAATTGGACTTGGATGTATTAGTACAGATTATTAAGCACTTGATAAGCTTTCAGAAAATGTATTATATGTGTGAATTGGTTGAGAGAAACGTCTTGTGCATGCTTTTGAAGTTCGAATAGTGTGGCTGTGTTCTTGGCTGAGCAAGTTTGAGAGTTGAGTTTGATAAGTGGATTCTTTTGGATTCTGAGGTTCATTATTGGTTCTGAGATGTTGATTATATATAGGGGAGTTGTGTTGAAGTGAGGTTTGGGTTTAGTTTAGTATGTTTGAGTGTTGTTGGGTGGTTATTTGTGGTTGGCCTTGCGATGAAACTTGCTATGTGCTTCGTTGACGTTTGGTTTGGCAAAACAGTTATTGGTGTATGTGCTTGAGATCAAAAGTGACTTTCTACAGCATGTATACGTGTTGGTATGGGGTACGAAACCAAGAGTTTAAAGAGTTTGAACTATTGGTTGCGTGTGGATGAGTTTGCAATGACAATTTGCGATTGCGTCTAGGTTGGTTGTTTTGAAACATTGGATGTGAATTAGTTTTGGAAACCAAGGGGTTAACCTCAGGTTGTGGTTATGTATATTTGTACAGATTTGTTCAAGGCATTTTGGTGAAGGAATTTTAAGTAGAAGGAGTTTTGGATTTGAAAATCTGCGCTTTCGAGCATCGTTATCCGAGTAAGAGGATAGCACATGATAACTTTGGTTGTGTTTGATATGTGTTTGTTTCGGAATTTGATTGTGTGAGTCACATGCATATGGTTTGTTCCATGGTACGTTTGGACATATTTGAGATTATGTTGTGAGGCATGTGACATTTGTGAACAGCTGGCTAGAGTGCTAGCTCGGGGCTGATTTGTTTCGTCTGATGGATGTGATTCTGGACCATTGGGTCATCTGTTTTAATAAGATGTGTTTCTGTATGAGAGAAATGAATGGGTTTTTCCGTACTAACCGGGAATGTTAGTCTATGAGCTCATAGTTTTGGGGACATCACTAGTTTACATTTGTATACTATCGCTAGCTTATATTTGTTGTAAGCTATCAGTAGTTTACATTTGTACGCTAGCTTCTGTTATCTGTGAACGAATATCTATTTGGCCATTTGGATGCCTCTAGTCACCAGAAGACGTGACAATACAAAACCTATTCATAACTCTGTGTCTCTATGTGTGTGAGTTGATATTGTGTTTGGTAATAACAATTGATGATCACGCATTTTGATTTGAGTGAAGTCGAGCATGATTAAGTTTTGTTGCATGCATATGTCAGCCATAACTAATATATTATGTTCTATTCCCTTGCTAAGTGCCTTCGGACACTTACCCCTTACAAATCTATCTCAGGTTCTCAGAGGTTTTAGATCGTTTCGAGTGTTCGAAGTTCGTGGTACCAGTCTAGCTCTTTCTCTTTCAAGGCCTACTTTTAAGGTCTCCGGATGGTGCCATTGTATTCTTCTGTATAGACGCTCCGTAGTTATAAAGCTTTTGAGATGTTGTTAGTTGGCCTTTTGGAGATGTTTTGTTTATGTTTGGTTTGTAAATTAATTTGGTTTGATTTTAGTATGGTGATAAGAGACCTTGAGGGTTTTTGTTGATAATTCATCTTCCGCTGGATTTCATATATTGTGAGACTGTTTTGAGTCTTACTACACTTGCATTGTGTCGTCAATATGTTGCGAAGTCTAGTGCCGGTCACCGACCTCAGATCGGGTGGTGACACAACCTCACCGATAGGTTCTGTTGCAAACTTCTCCAAGTTCCCCATCGACCTTATCGATATATTCTTATAGGACACAAATCTTCACTGATATGAAGAAAACAACGGGTGGAGGAGGGATCCTCAATTTTATCTCTGGGATGATTTTGTTTTTTGAAAAAAGACAAAGATGGGAGATGAACAAGATGATGGTATTATCAACAAGCCATTAATCTTACCATTGGTTATAAGTCCGAGTTGCTATCCTTTTGTTGGGTTTTTTTGTTTGGCTTTTTGGTAATCGTTACAAGATCAAAAACCTAATTTTGATTTCTAAGTGGAAAACTATGTTAGGTTCAATTTCATGAACCCTAATTTTATTTCTACTTCAAATTAGAATATTTAGAACTAGAATTTTCTAAATTTTATATTTTATTAGTTTTGAATGTATTTAATTAGTTACAATTTATTAAAGTACTAGTTTCAATTTGGTTTTAGTTTAAAGTAGGAGAAAGAAGATGAAGTGAGAATATGAGAAAAAATGAAATATTATTTTTTTTCAAAGTGATATAATAATTTGATCATTTTAAATACAGTTTTCCTAGAATAAAAAATTCTAGTCTTAAAAATTCTATCATCTAGAAATCTATTTTTATCAAATTTAGAGATAATAATATGATCTTCGGAAAGAGAATCACAACAGACTGTGCTACTCTTGGAGTAGAAAGATTGCAACCCACGAATCTGAATCTTGTAAGAACCTTGGACGAACTACAACCCAAGCAATGAGAAATTCGAGAACCTTGACCCTAGTCGAATCACGCCACAAACGAGGATGGAAAACTCATTTGATAAGTGAAAAACTTTGTTCTAGCTAAGCCTACGCACCAGCCTAAGCAAGAACACACAATGAGTATCAAAACTCATAAATTAGCCAATGCTAAAGTTATCACCAAGTTGAATTACGTTTTATTAAGCTAGGAGTCCTTTATATAGGCTCCAAAAGTCTCACATATTCCTAAACAAACTAACTCCTAAAAAGGAGCTTGCAATCTGACCAAATTATACTTAATCCTAAATATGTGAATTCTGGGAGAATGAAATCTAACTAAACAAGAAACAATCTAAACATATAATACCTAGTAAGTATATAGTAGATGCACGTCTCCTAAACAAGCCAAACGTTGCTGGAATATAATTTCCTAATCAAAACAATTGACTTTACTAAATAGCTTAAGTAGAATCTGAGAAAATTCCATGCTTCTAAAATAGGTTGATGCACATCTAAAGTAGGTTGATGCACGTCCAAAAAGGTTGATGCACGTCCAAAATAGGTTGATCTCTATAAGTGCATGCTTCCTGAAGATTGCGTGCATTCTAGGCTTCCAAATTAGCTTCAGACTCTCCAAAACAAAATCTGAGAGCAAATAACTTCCTAAATAGCTTCAAGAACGTACAGGATATTTGCATGGGCTCCTTAGACGTCCATGGGCTTGCATGAATTGGTTTGAGCCCAAATTTCTTGAATTAATCCATTGAAATTAGCATGCAACTTCCTGATCAGATTCATATCATTCCCCTCCTCTTGAAAGGGATTTGTCCTCAAATCCTTGCATATGCCATGCATTCTCGATTGAATAATACTACTAAAACAAGGTTTAATCTTTGAACTTTGTGGCTGCACTTGATATTTCCCGCTCCAATTGAATAAATACTTTGAGCATAAAAAGCAGGATGCCATCTCCAATTTGAAAGTCAATAACTTACTTGTTCGCACAACCTTTCTATTAAACTTCAAACTATTCCACAAGTTGAACAATATTGAGCCTCCAAAATAATCATACTTATCAACTCCTAAGAAGTCAATATGATCAACATGTTCAATAATGAAATCTGGAGACATGTAAGATATAGGCTGAACCTCTTCCTTGTTCATAGGAACAATAAGTTCTTCACATTCACCAACAATAGTAGTTATGCGCTTCCTCATATGTAGAAAGCCATAACTTCTGATTCATCGAACAAATCTCTCAAGTAAAGAAGTGACATGTCATGCTCATGAAAACAATCTCTATCGAATAAATCAATAGAAAATTCACCAAACTCCTCCCATGTCAAAATATCTTCAACAATCTGGATCAGAACAACATACCTTCTCCCCAGTTTTGCACTCAGCTTGAAAGATATTCTTATGTCATGCTTCATCAACTTTCTTTAAATGCAAGTCAATTTCTCAAACCAAATTGGCTTTAAATTCCTCCCAATTGTCATCTCCTTTTTGCCTTGCCTCTCTGCGTTAGTGATCAATCCTCAACCTCCCAAGACTCCTTGTAGAGCCTACATCTTCATCTTGATCAGATTTATCTCCACTCGACCCTCCAATAGGTGCTCCACTCCTTTGTGCATGAAGTTTACCTCTTGGTTGTTGCCTTGTGTGAGAGTTCTCTATGGCATCCAATCTTCGGTGCAATGGCTCATACTTCGCTTGCAATATTTGTTGGCACTTTCCTACCAAGGCCTCTACAAACACCTTAAAATCAATGTTGCCTAAAGTTTGGCCTTCCCAAAACATGTTGCTGTAAAAAAATTCGTCTCCTTTTTTTTCTCTTTTCTTTCCTTTTTTTCTTTCTGTTTCCTCCTTTTTTTCTCCTTTTTTTGTTTTTCTTTGTGGAACTAAAAGAACAAACTACAAACTAAATACAATGGAATAAAGAACAAAAATTAAAGATAGATAGTAGCAAGCCATAGCTCTGATACCAAATGATATGATCCTCGGTAGGAGAATCATAATGGACCGTGCTACTCTTTGGGTGGAAAGATCGCAACCAACGAATCTAAACCTTGCAAGAACCTTGAGTAATGAGCAATTCAAGAACCTTCACCTTGGTCGAATCACGCCACAAACGAGGATGGAAGATTTGTTTGATAAGTGAAAAACTTTATTCTAGCTAAGCCTACGCACCAGCCTAAGCAAAAACACACAATGAGTATCAAAACTCACAAATTAGCCAATGCTAAAGTTATCACCAAGTTGAATTACATTTTATTAAGCTAGGAGCCCTTTATATAGGCTCTAAAAGTCTTACATATTCCTAAACAAACTAACTCTTAAAAAGGAGCTTGCAATCTAACCAAATTATACTTAATCCTAAATAGGTGAATTCTGGCATAATGAAATTTAACTAAATAAGAAACAATCTAAATATATAATATCTAGTAAGTATATAGTAGATGCACGTCCTAAACAAGCCAAAGGTTGCTAGAATATAATTTCCTAATCAAAACAATTGACTTTACTAAATAGCTTAAGTAGAATCTTACAAAATTCCATGCTTCCAAAATAGGTTGATGCACGTCCAAAGTAGATTGATGCACGTCCCAAAAGGTTGATGCACATCCAAAATAGATTGATCTCTATATGTGCATGCTTCTAGAAGATTGCGTGCATTCTAGGCTTCCAAATTAGCTTCAAGCTCTCCAAAACGAAATCTGAGAGCAAATAACTTCCTAAATAGCTTCAAGAACGTGCATGATCTTTGCATGGGCTCCTTGGACATCCATGGGCTTGCATGAATTGGTTTGAGCCCAAATTTCTTGAATTATTCCATTGAAGTTAGCATGAAACTTCCTAATCAGATTCATATCAGATAAGAATATTCATTTCTTAAAGTCAGAAATTCTAAGACTGAGTGCACCTACGACCCTATCCATCCTGAGGCGTATGAAATGCACGTGGGAGGATTAAAAAAAGAGGTGGGGATGAGATGCCGAAAGAGGATGGGTAAACATTCTTGTCCGAGGGTGGGTGGTTGACATGTGCTATTTTTTGTTTTTTAATTATATTTTTAACCTACTTTGTTAACTTGTAATTTTCATTATCTGCATTTCTAATCTATCATTTTGATTCTCTCTGTAATTTGATCTATTTCAACTAAAGTTTTTATTCGTCCAAATTATATGTTTTACTTCTTAAATTAAATTTTGAATACTAAATATGAAATTTTTACATTTACATTTATTTAAAAAAATTATATGATTACGAAATAATTCTAGATAATATGTGGGTAAAACAATTAAAGTAAATTGAGTTGATGATGTGGATGAGGGAAATATTGTTGTTTATTAATTAGGGATTAGTTTGGATAGGAATAAATGAGAAATTAATTGTTTATTCCAAAAATGACGAGGGATATATTGTTTCGGAGATGCAAGTACGAGAGGTATAAGTGGAGAAAACAAAACCTCAATAAGAATTTAAAATATACATTTTAATCCTCTAGTTCCACTTTTCTTCTTCGTCCTCATCCCTCTCTATCTTGTGGACCAACAACGATTTCTTCCTCCTCCATCTCATTACTCTCACTCTAATAATCAAAGGTCAAATTCCTCACAACACATCTCGATTTTGAGTTTTGACTCCTTCAAAGAAACTAAAAACACCAAAAGACCACATTATTTTCTCTGTGGTTCTCTCTTTCTCTATCTTGACCTAGAGGATATTTATTTAAGGAAAAAAGCATGAATTTGGATACAGGAAGGACCAATCTGCCCAATATTTGCTTAATTGGGAGGAAAAAAGGTTAAAGGTTTGATCTTTACTATTAATGATGGGAGAAAATACACAAATTTTCCCCTATCATTTCTTTACATCCAGTCTTTGGGTAGGCCACAAGGAAAAAAAACAAAATGGTTGATGCATGATTAGCTGGGGAGGGTAAGTTTAAGCTTTAAGGGCAGGATTGGTGGATGTGATGTTGTGGGTGTCTTTTTTGGCATTTTGGGTGGAGGGGAGAGGAGGCGGCGACGGTGCAGGTGGTAGTGGTGCTTCGAGGAGAAGGGAAGTGCTAAGTAGGTTTTAGTGTTTTAGTTGAAGTTGTGCTCTAGTGAGTGACTTAAGAGAGAGGAAAAGAGGAGGGAGGGGAGAGAGAAAAGTGTTTTTATTAAAAAAATATATTTGAACTTTACCAAGAAACATTATCAACGGATAGATGGGTCGACTTGGTCACTATTCTAATTCGAAGGAATTTGAATAATATTGTCTTAAATTTAAATTATCGAAACAAATTTAAATTATCAAAACATTAAACTATATTCAATTTGTAAGGGACAAATTAAATAGTGTTGTACTTAAGGCCCAATTCGCAATTATTATTGTGTAAGATTGGGCTTGAGCCCATCAGACCCCATCCATGCTGCCACCTAGTGGTCTTGTATGTCTGATTTGCAACGTGGTAGCTATGTGGCAAACATGCTTGTTCGACATGCCACATAGCAAACATGCGCGTTCATCGTGCCACGTGGCGCCTAGTCAGTTGTTGACTTTTCCTATAAAAGAAAAAAATTTGGTTGAACTAAATAGTAAATTTGTAAGCAAGAAACCCACTCAAAGAGAAAATCTTCAGATTAGTTCACAAGTTATGTTCATATTTTCAATTTAGAAAAACTCGTGAAAATCTAATTACGTGTCTGAAATACTGTAAATGTACTTCAATCGACACAACAAAATTGATTTGAGTCTCTGGACCTACACGCTATGATAAGTAAATGTTATTGTATTAATGAATTACTTTGTATTAATGAATTATTTTGTTAATTAAAAGAATTTAACATATAATTACTCTTTAGTTGTGCGGTCAAAACCAACAAATATGAATTGTAAACTTTCAAATTTGAATTAAATTTTAATTAATTTGAATAAAGGTTTTAACATTTTTTTGAAAAAAAGAAATAAATGAAAATTTGAGTTTATACTTAATGTACCAAATTAAGTGCTTAGCATTTATAGTTTAATATTTAAAATTTAAGGGTCTGGCATTTGGAGTTTGGAAGTGTCTAGATTAGAATTTTAGGGTTTAACATGTAATTACTCATTAATTACATGTGAAACCAACAATTCACATTAGAGCATGGTTAAAACCATGTTTTGATGTTAATATGATTTTTGAAATTATAAAAAATTTGTTTTTGTGTTAAAAATCATATTCATTTTGATTTTAATTAAAATTCAGATTTTTTATACTTTATTATAATTAATTTAGATCCTACAGGATTAAATTAAAATTTTTCCAAACACACGGGCAAAATTTGCACATTCGCAAAACCTTAAAGTACCAATATGATTTGTTGTCGTCTACATGGCACCTCTGTGTTATAGACCTTGTATAATTTTGGAAAAACCTTCAGGACTGAACTAAAATTTGTCATTCTAGTTCAATCTTGAGGAACCCTAATCGGGCAATTTTTCCCCTATTTGCTCCCTCATTCATTCCAGCCAACTCCAGCTATTTCACGACAAATAATCAGTCATTAAATGAGCATCAATGACTCCTCGGTGACATGTCATTAAGTTTTAACTAGATATCGTTGTCAAAAACTCAATTTCAACGAGTTGAAGATCAAAGGTGGCGGAAGGGAGAAGACGATAAAGAAGGCAAATGAGGACACGACAACCCAAGCGTTGGTTATGGTCTAGACCATGAGGTGATAATGAGTCAAACTTGACTGTGGTCGTAAGTGGTGGCACAGTCCTTGTTCTCCTTCTTGTCGTGGAGAGATAAAGAAATAAAGAGAGGAAAGCGGGGAAATATGCGAGGGGCAAATCATAATTTTTCAACTCGCAAAACATTTATACCCGTATCCCATTCAAATTCAAACTAGTTTAATTGGAGTTGTTCCTAGTTCGACTGACCCTATTTTTTGATTTATTTAAACTAGAAATCACACAAATCAGTCCAAAATATTATCATCAAAAGGTTGAAAACTGTGTTTTTCAATCTTATTTTAGAGGAATATGTAATTTAACTTAAAATTATCTTGTATTTGCTGCTAGATACAATGTCTATTGGCAAGAGGTACATGAACTTTTTTGTCTAACAGAATTTTACCAAATGGTGTTGAAGCACCGTCTACCTCCGCGAGAGTCAAAAGATGACATTTATGCTATAATTGAGCATATCAACACTATTTATCATGAGGTGCAAGACTGCATCTAGATAGGAGCTTATAATTATGGAGAGGATTAATCCTTTATATTTCGTGATCTCCTGATCACAATGAAAATTCAAGAAGATGTGGGTATCTTTACAGAGCAAAAAAATCAACATCCTTAAATATGCTCTTTATGGATTGATGCGTTACCTTGAGCATAAGGGTCTCTTGAGGGAGACAATCCCCCTTCTTGTTTTAGAGTTGCAAAGTGGCCTAGTTTTAAACTACTACCTTGCAAACAAATACTTATATAGCTTTCCTCTGCTCTTGATCATCTGGATCTTAGGTACTTCATTTGAATCATGCTCACAACCAATACCTTCTAGATTATCTTTGGAATCAAATCTAGATATGGATCTCAATCCTCCTACCGGATCACCTAGACACCCAATCCCCATATACATATGTTGTTTTTGGAGAAATTTTGTACTATAGGGACCCCTTCCTCAAATTTCAATTTCTTCTTTTCTTTATTTGCATTTGGTATTTTGGAGACTTATATTGAGTATTGAAGTGTATAGAATGTGTCTCGCAACCAGAAATAATGCGGGGGCCTCTAGTTCGAGACCAACGTCTTGGGGCTAACGTCGGATCTGCTTAAGGCCCTACTAGTTTAGGTAAGTATCTAATGCGTTCGCCCACAGGAGAAGTTATTTTTGAAGGCAAAACAATGCTACCTTATTTGAGTTTTTATACATATGTGTATAAGCTCAGATTGTACAAATGCAACTGTCCCGAGGTTACTAAATAAATATGTTTGTGTAGTTATTTTTACTTGATTTTACTATAAATGAACTTTAGACAATTAAAATTTAGGGTAAATTATATCTAACCCCCTCTAGTTTGGCGTATTTAATACTAGCGCTCTTGTAATTCGCAAATCAATTAAAAAGCCCTCTAGTATGGAAAAATTATACCATTTGGTTTTAAGGTTAATCAAAGACTTTGCATAATTAAAAGTTATGAGTGTTTAGTAAATTAACTCATATTGCTAAATCAAATTTTTAGAGATGTCAGTATAGCTGAGTTGAACGTGAGTTAAAAATCAACGGTGATAACTATGAAAAGTAGTGAATGAAAATTTGACATGTGCTCAAATAAGAAGAGGTTCTAGACCATTTACATGTGATTATGAATGAACTTGATGAAGGCTCCACTAGTCAATATAAGAGAGATAAAGAAGATTATTTTATTTGAAAAAAAAACAACTTTATTGCTTAGTTGATATTGTTGAGTTCGATGATGTATGACATTACCCGACAATTTTATGTATATGATAACGTGAAAGAGTTGTGGGATGTTGTTAAGTAATAATTTGGAAAGTTTCTAGTATCAAAGCTTCGTGCTTTGATAATAATGTTTGATACCTTTAAAAAGCGTTTGAAATCTACCATGATAAAATACTTGAGAATGATGTCAGACATGATCGGTAAATTGGTTGAGGTTAGTCATATTCTTAATAATGAGTAACAAATTTGTTCCTTACCAATGAGTTGGGAATAAATAAAGATGAACCTTACTCACTTCAATAATATGGTAACATTTGATGATGTTGCCAAATACCTTGAGCTAGAGAAAGATAGCCTCCTAGCTATGAAATCATATCCTGAAGTTTATTTGATTAGTTCGAATGTCTTTAGTAAGAAGAAAAAGAAAGATAAATGGAAGAGTAAGGGTTTGAAACTTGCAAAGGTCGGTAACCTATAAGTCAAGGTAATAACTCGTGTGTGGATTGAAAGGCCTAGACACTTGTAGATTATACCTTTGTGGTGGATGTGGTTACATGATGTGTTGTTTGCTCCACACATTTGAAGAAACTTGATATCAGTTTCAGTCTTGATATCTTTAGGTTTTTGTTTGTCATTTAAAGATGATATTTTTAGGCTGTATTTAGATGTTACCTACTTTGACCTAAGGTTTCTTAATTATGGATATTAACCCTTGTGTGAAAGTTTTTCCTTAGTAACTAGTTCAAACTTTTCAGATGATAATATTAAATTATGGCATTCTAGACTAGGCCATGAGGTAAAGATTGCTTAAACCGTCTAGTTAAAGCAGGATTACTAGAAAATGCATAGAAATCCATATTACCTAGATGCGTAACTTGTCTAAAAGAAAAAAGTATAGAAAATCTTTTGTTATTAGGAAGAGCTAAAATTCTATTACAATTAGTCTATTCAGACATTTGTGGTCCAATGAACATGAGGGCAAGGCATGGTGTATATTATTTCATCACTTTTACTGATGATTTATTCAAGATGTAGTCTAATATACCTTATTTCTCACAAGTACAGAGAATTAAAATTCTTTATGACATACATGAGTTTTGTTGAGAATCAAAATGAAAGAAAGATAAAGTCTTTGTAAACTGATCGTAGCCGCGAATATCTTTTAGATGATTTTAAGGCATTATGTATTAAAAGAAGAATTGAACATCAGTTATCCATTTCTCATACACCCCAAATTGGATTGCTGAAAGAAAGAATAAAATCGTTGTTGACATGGTAAGATCTATGATGGCATAGGCAAATTTGCCAATATCTTACTATGGAGATGATTTTCTAACTAGCACATTTTTTTTAAATGGTGTACCCTCTAAGTCTATTACAACCACTTCTTATGAAATGTGGACAAGTCAGAAATCTGATCGATCAGATTTCATGCCATGAGGTTGTGTATCTTATGTCTATATCTCAACTACTTAGGAAAATTATCTTCATAAGGTACTATAAGGTATCTAAAAGATACATGTATATAAGTGAACTGGATGATGAGCATGTAATAGAATTTGAAACACATGATACCACATTTTAGAGAATAAATTTCCAAAATTCAGGGAGATTAGTAATAACCTTAACTTCTATGAGACAGATGAGCTAGAATCATCTAGGTCTCTTCTTCTAAGTGGAAGAATTGAGAAGGAAGGTAGAAATGTTTCCATTTCAACAAGATACAGAAGATACTTATCTTAGTCCTGAAAGGGAGATAAATCCTTATTTCAATAGGAGTACATAATTTCTACCCAGTAGAACTAGCATACTAGCTGACGATTTAGTTTCAAAGACTAGACTAATGGATTCTTGGTATCACTATAGAAAATTGGTGGTTCAAGTGAGATTCTTCTGACTATCCTATAGGATGAAGATGAGCCAAAAAATGTAAATGGAGCTCTATCATCTCCAAAACAAAATGAATGGATAAAATTAATGGAGGAAGAAATATTTTCTATGACCAAAACTAGGTATTAGATCTGATTAACTTAACTGAAGAACGTAGGACAAGCAGGAATAAATGGATTCTCATATTTAAGTTCAATGTAGATGGCAATATCAAAATATACGAAGTGCCTTTGGTTGCTTAAGGGTTTAAACAACAAGCTAGAATAGACTATGAAAAGACTTTTACTCCTGTTATTAGATTTATGTCTATTACGGTCATTTTGACTATGGTTACTAACATGAATCTAGAATCAGATTAAATAGATGTAAATAAAACTTTTTTCCATGGAGAATTTGATAAAGAAATCTATATGATTCAGTCTGAAGGCTACATCAAAAAATCTACGAATATAAAGTTTGCAAATTGAATAGATCAATTTATGGCCTTAAATAATCATCTAGACAGTGGTATGTTTGTTTTTTTAATACAATCATAGAAAATAATTTTATAATGATAGATGAAGATCATGGTGTATATATTAAGTGATTAGCTAATAAGTTTGTCATCATCACTTCGTATGTTGATAATATACTATTAGCCATAAATGACATGAGTTTTTTTGTCGAAATCAAATGTTGATTTTCTTCAACTTTGAAATAAAAGACATGCGTCAAGTAGATTATGTACTGGAAGTTAAGATGTCGAGGAATTATTCAAAAAGAATAGTATCTCTTTCATTAGAGACATTTATTCGTAAAGTAATATAACATTTTAATTGTTATCATAGTAATCTAAAGTATGTCCCATTAGTCAAAGGTCATGATTTGTGCAAGGATATATGTCCAAAAATAAACAATTAGGAGATATTTGGAAAAGTTTCTCTATGCCAATGCAGTTGGATGTCTAATATATGCAATCTTGTATACAAAACCTGATATTTGCTATACAATTAGCATAGGAAGCAGATATTTGTCTGATCTTGGCAATGCTCACAAGAAAGCTGTCAAAAGAATTTTGAAATATTTGAATACTACTGTAGAATACTTGTTATACTATCAAGGTAGAGAGCTAATACTTAAAGGTTACACTTATGCTGATTGGGGAGGGGACGTGGACAAGAAAATAACTATATCAAGTTTAATTTTCTTGTTGTGCAAGGAATCTATTTTATGGAGTAGCAAAAAGCAGACTTGTATATCTCTTTCAACAATAAAAGTAAAATATATAGCTTTAGCTCATGTTGCACAAGAAGTAGTATGGTTAAAGAGATTCTTGAACATCCTAAAAGAACTTCAACGTTAAAACGCATTTGGCCAAGGGTAGGATCAGGATGGGTGACCTCCTGGAATGTTTCTTAGATGTGTGCAAGTGAGGATAAAACATGTTGGAAAGACCCGTGTTGGTACAGTGGAGCCAATCAGTCAAATCACGGGGCATTACATTTGGTATCAGAGTGACCTTGACTTGTATGGTGTGATTCAGGGACCAAATGCACCTACAAGCGAAGGATTCTGGGATTGTGTGTATCTAGTACGACGAGGACATCACGTATTTAAGGAGGGGTGAATGTGATACCCCATATATGTACTGTATAAAAGACTTAAGTGATTT
>SOPF01028025.1:0-16839 GCA_012979155.1 Hypericum perforatum | reverse complement strand
AAAGAAAAGTACTTGGAGGCTTGAATGGGATTAGTCCTCGATCTCTGAGCTCCATTGTGCCTGACTATTTCCTGGGCAGTCTCTTTAAAAGCTCAAAGCCTAGATGATAGGAATCCTTGAATAGCGGGTTAAGCATTCTCTTCCATTCTCAACACCCGGAACTTCGATCTTATGAAAGGAAAGAGCCTTACAAAAGAAAGGTTGATATTCATTCATTTTTGCTTTTTACGCGGATTTGCCTCTATCTTCCCGGGACTCCTGCGGGCTAGAGAGATGGAACTACTGAAGCAGCTCCCTCTGCTTCTGGAACTGTAAAAGGGTTGGGGGCAATTTAGATCATGGCTTGTAATCCCGGAGCCTTTCCCTTAACAACCGAGCTTACCTAAGGTAATTTATTAAGAGAAAAAGTTGCGGATTGAGATCTGAGCAGGAATTTTTCCCTGGCTACGTTTTAGGGTGGTAATTGGTTGCTTGGTCGAGCAGCTGCCCTTGGCAAGGAAGGAAAGAGCTAGAGCGGCGGGCTAAGTGCTCGAGTTACGGTTGTTGACTCGGAATTGTAAGCCGAAGAAGTCTTCCTCTACTCCACATCAGCAGCACAATAGGAATAGGCATCTGAATCTTAAATAGGAAATTCCTTCATCTCAGATGAGGTGGAGACAATAATGTCTTTCAATTTCTAGGTAAGATGAGCGGAGACGAGTAGCACCAAGACCCCTAAGGTTCAGGAAAGAAGCAAGCACTTCTAAACTGCTTCGCTTCAAATGGCAGAAGAGCGCGGCTCGAGACTACTCTAACAATTGAAAATGAAAGGCAAGCAGGAATTGAACCCCTAGGGATTTACCAATCTATGTGTGAGTTGGGCGCTCTTTAACCCATAGGTGGTTATGCGTCTAATGATGGGTGTTCCTGGTCTGGTGTGCTCGGAATCACTTGGTTCAGAAAGAGATTTGTTCTTACACCTATTGGTGACCGACCCTTACACGCCCTTATATGTGAACCACCTGAGCTTATGGCGGCTGGCGGAAAGCTATAACAGGTCGATCTCCCTTTTCAAAAAGCACGGGACAGACCTCGAATTGCCAATACCAGAATAACCCTAACAATATTGCCCCTCGGAAGTCAATGCAGCCCTCCCCTCCCGAAGCTATTTCGCGAACGGTTGGTGGAGAATCAAACAACTCATTCATTGGAAACGGTTTCAAAGTCAACTGCTTTTACTAGTCTCATTGTGTTTTCTGCAGAAGGAAAGGCTAGCTCCTAGTAATGGGACGGCTTACAACAAAGTGTTGGCGAAAGGTCGTTAAGGCTTTGATGAGGTTATGTCTATTTGTGAGCTTTGCAGGGCTCTTTCCATTCTATGGGTTTGCCAAGAAGGGGTATCTAGTTCCATCGTATTGAATGATTGATCCTGGTCGGTTACGATCTCTTTTCATATACTGCATACAGCTCCTTTGGGAAGAAGGAATATAGTTGTTCAAGGGTATAACCCGCATCATAAGGAATGCTCTTTCTGATTGATAAATGAGGCTAGGCCTCAACCCCGAAGAAGACAAAATGCAAAAAGCTCAATTATCATATGTAAAGGTGCCCCCTTTGATTCTGTTTTTTATTTGTTTCGTTTAGCTCGCCCTCACTGTAGCTCCGCTTTTAGGTTCCTATGAAATTAGGCGCATGGAAGGAACTGAGCCACTATGAATAAGAATCAGTTCGTCGAGTCAGAACCCCAATCAATTGTGTACGTACTATAAGGGCACGATAGCCTGAAGTGGTAAATATGCCAATGAAACCTTTGATTATTATTCCCCGTTTTTGCCTCGCAAGCTACGTCTTACCTCCTTCGAGAGCTTCTTCTATGGAACCAGTCTCCGCACGTCGATAGTTTGTAGGTGTAGTTTGCTTGAGTCTTGTCTACTACTATAAATATAGCCCTTTCTCGCCCTTCTTGCCCTAGGCTTGAACCTTCCTATCCCTCACTGGCCTATGGTGGAAACCACAAGTGTGAAAGAAGAAGGCAGGCTTTTCCTATAGGACTAGACTAGAACTCACTCAACATCAAAGCGCGAACCTCCCATGCCCGCTTTTTCTGACCTTTCCAGCTGGCGGAAAGCTACTGTTAGCCCCAAGACTTAGAGTGTTTGTAGCCTCGGAGAGGAGTTGCTCTATCGAATTGGGTGGGACTACTTACTTTCTTTTCTCGGAAAGCGCGGCTAACTTTCGCTTCCCGTAACTGCGCATCATGAAATGACTGGGGGAAGTCCCTGCATCATTTAGAACCCTGATAAACCGGCGATCGAAGCCAGTAACTGATTGAGTATAACCCTTCCTATTGGCCTCTCTATCAAACTCTCAGTGAAGATAGATTGGAATCTTTCACTTGCTCTTGCTGCTCGCATCGTTATGACTTCAAGTTCATCAAGATATGGCACGGTATAGTATGGAGTTATCCATGCCAAAGCAACAAAGGCCACCACCAGCGCCCCACCTCGTTCAGCGCACCCGAGGGTACTCCCTTCAGCCCTTGATTTACCTGGTTCAAGCTCGGCTGCTTAAGCAGGCAGAGGAGAGGAATCGTTCGAGTATATGTTTACACCCATAGGAGACACAACCTTTATCACTCAATCGCCATCGTAAACGGCAAATGCGGGACGGGAGCAGACCCTTGGAGTAACGTTAGAATGACTTTACTTGATTGACTACCCCTCTTTAAACAACCCTTGCCAGAAGGACACGGAATACGCCCCCTCCTGGAGTAAACACCCCTTTGTTTGGGCATATCATTTACCGAAGAAAGAGCAGAACGGAGCTAAACAGAACCTTTTTTGACTGACCTCTTTCTACCAAGCAAAGGCCAAGGCCTGGAAGGAAAGAAAGAAATATGAAGCGAAGTAGGTAGGCACTGAAAGGCCCAGAAATACGAAGCAAGCGAAGTAGAGCACTGGCCAAGCTCGAAACAACCAGTAGTTGCCGCGATCCGATCGACTATGACGACAAGTTTTCTTACTATATGACGGCGTCGTAGACATAGATAGAAAGGAAAAAATAGAAAAGCAAAGGGCAAGAAGTGCAAGCCATATTCAGTGGTTGGGGCTTTTCCAGCTACCAAAGAAGAGGAAATAAAATGCTCAATCTGGGTCACCTGTATCCGTATCCGTCCTTTCGTTTAACTGATCGCAATCTTGCTGTTATGATGAAGCTCGGCTGGACTCTTTTCTCGTATGCCTGGAAATCTTCTTTCGGTACAACTCAGCTTGCTGCAAAGCTTTTCTTTCTCGTATAAACACTCAAGATCTGCACTTCTATCAGTTACCCGCTCTAAGGCTAGACAGAAATCCTAACCAAAGGGTGCTATAGAGAGGAGATCACTATGCCCCCCGCGCCTTGTCCCAATCGTTCCACGTTCCACCCACTCTGAAGAGCTACTGCTGGTGAACTTCTTAAGCAAGCCCTCATGGCGATCCCTTCAATGAATTTCTTTTTTAAGAAGAATCCATCTATCTCCCATCCACCCCCTGTCTCTTAATCTTAAACACCTTCTGACAAGCATAAATAGAGGAATGACTCTTATCCCCCCGTATCCTTATCCTTCTTCCTCTTTCGAAAAGACCCTATTCCATGAGCCACTCCATATGACATTGGGAGAGAGTGTAATGGCACCTGATCTCATTGAATTTATGAGCGTTCACCCGAGCTTGATCTTCTATTTCTATTATACAATCACTTTACTTTGCGAAAGACATACCCGGTTGAGTTCAACTAAACCAATCGACAAGAGGGAAAGAAGCCCTTGTTCTACCATTGATTCACCTTCTTCCCATGACACCGACCTATATCCCAACCAATCCAGCAAGCGAACTTGTAGGTTTGACCGGCTTGAAAGCAGGAAACTCTCATCGGAGAACGAGTTCACCCGCCATTCATTAATCGATCGCTATCAGTGAATTTGATGTCAGAGAAAGGGGTGCGTCCCCAGCCGGCGAGGAAGACTAACTATCTGATCTTTATTTACGTGATTGAGCGGGATTTAAAAAAGCACAGCACGGAATTAGATGAGTCATCATCGACCCTGCCATGCCTTCTGTATCCACTTCTGAACCGGACACATATAGTCAGTCCATTGAATCACAGGTCAACGGAATGCGATCAGAGGCAAGCTCAACAAGCCAGCTCAGATTCAAAAGATACGTGCCGAGCCGGGGCAGCCTCACTTCCTATAATTGAAGAGAAAGAGAATGCCACTTCACCGACGAGGAGAAAGAGTTGGAAATACAAAAGCCACTTCTCTATACGATAGTGGATTCCAGTTCAATGAAACCGTTTTACCGTTGGCTTAATGGACGAATTCGGATAGGAAGGGGCGAAGAGCTTAGCCGCTAGGCGAAGGGTAGACGGAAGAAAGAAAGCAAAACAGAAGAAAAGGAAGGCTTTTTCCAGTAGCCAAGTACGGTGGGTTTAGAGCCAGCTAGCAAGCTAAGCAAGAAAGCATTGAAAGACGTTCACCGAGGGCGGTGGGCGAACTTACTTGGAAGGAATGAGATGATTCTGAAGCTCAAGATAGCATATTTCTATATTCCCAGTATTTCCGAGGGCTTCCCCTCTCGTTAGCGCTCAGGATCAAAGGGATGAGTAGGGATTTCAGTCCCGTTTCCATAAAGGCTCTGAAGGGGTTTTCCGCACTCGCTGTTGTTGGGAGAAGTACTCTGAGAGGTACGTTGCCTAGAATTGGGGGTCTAGGCTACCGCGCTTTATCAACACTTCAAACGAAGCGCACAAAACGCGTGGATAGAATGTGGGCGATGTATTCGACAGTTCCAAGGTAACCTTGAATGGTGGCTGGGTCGGGTCGTGGCTTACCTCTCGATCCAACTATTAGGGGGCACTTGTCTCGTATTTGAGATTGGTGATGAGACCTCGCGAAAGTAGCGCCCTATGAATGCTTTTTGCATCCTCGGAGGTTTTCACCGAATGTGTTCAAGGATGGGTGCAAGAATGGTTAAAGTACGTCCACTGGTACCCGAAAGTGGGCCTGTCTACGGACCTTAGCCTTGCGGATTTCTTCGCCCGTTCTTCTACTTCTACTAATTTGCTTTGCGAGCTCTTAGTTCTCCCTCTGTAAGGCAGTCCTTAATCGTAGTCGTTCTGTCTCGGTTTATTCCTGACCTGAGTAAGGAATGTCTTCTTTCGTTACTTGGGCTTGCGCCTATTGCTATTCCGTTCTTTCAATGAAAGCCAATGAACTCCCAGACCAATGAAGAGTCTCTAATCAGTATCTGGAGCAAGTGTGAAGATGCATCTCCTCCTTTCTCGTCTGTTAGCATTAACGTTTTAGAATACCAACTCTTTACCGCTTTATTTAGAACGAAGTTATGTTCTCGCAAAAAGGAAAGGAAGATTAAATCGAAACAAAAAGGCGTACCGCTAGTTGTCCTTCTATGGGCAATCGATCGGGTGGAGTTTGTCAAGCAAGGCAAGACCCTACTCAATATTAGTTGAGTACCGGGTATTAGGCTCATAGGCAAGAGAGTTTTTCAAGAAATGAAATAGAATATAGAAAGCAATATGCCAAGGAAGTCAATTACGAGAGTTTAGCCAAGTGAAAGAACTCCCTTTTTGATCCTTTTCGCCACACTTGTTTAGCCAAGGTTTTGATCGCCAGATCTAAATTCAAGGATTTCGCAAACTGAGCATCGATTCTATCAATTCAAGTGAAAAAGATTTTCACTATCATAAGGAGTGATTTGGTGATCTACCTTTCTAATATGCGAGTTCAATATCTGGGGACTACTTTTAGGCTTTCAAAACGGCCTTTTCCTTTCTAGCTATGAAAGACCTTATGTGAAACAAGTCTAATTCACCTTTCGGGAAGAGGAGGAGGGGTATATGAATGAAAGAAAAAAAGAGATCCTTGGGGTTTTGCTAACCACTCCATCCGGTTATGAGCTCTGCCCTTTTTTAGTAATGATCGTGAAGTCAAAGGCTGGTATTAGCGAAGTTTTAAGAGTTCTTAGACAAAACGAAGGCATAGGGAAAGACCTTACTATGGCATGTCTTCTTCCCTGATTCCTTAACCTAGGATAGATCAATTGACTGTGTAAGCTCTCTAAGATAGCTAGCTATCACAAACTAGATGCGTACAGTCCTTCTTCCTCTCATGCTTGTCTTTCTTGCTTGTTCATTGGAATCCGCCTACAGGGGCCTTCTCGCTGTCATTGGTTTGAAGATTCCCCATTTCACAACGGATTCTGGAACAAAAGATTCAGTCAAGCCACCAGCTATTGATTGGATGAATTTCGCACCCGATTGAAGAAAGCCTTTCCTTTGGTCTCGTCGTGAGTAACCTTCCGCACCCACTGCTGAACCAACAACATAATCCACTGAATCAACGGAATGAACTAGAAGGTGTGCGCATTGATCTCTATCTCCCTCTACTTGTGATGCATCACCTACCCCGACGTATGGGTATGCTTTGGCTACTGTAGACTATGGCTCCGATCTACTGGTGCCCCCGCCTCTGCTTCTCCCGCTCTTGTCCCTCTAGTTAGAACAGGCTTCTCTTTGTTCTAGTAGCATCCCTTTCTACGTTTATCGGCTGCCAGCCTCCCCTTGTATGAGTCTTTTAGTATTAGCGATCGATCTGGTGATGATCGGACTATCTACCTCACTTGTTTTGTTACCAGTTGCCAGTTCGGAAAGAGGTAGGTTTTAAAGAAGGCTGACGCAACCAAGTCATTCTCCTCCGCTGATTCCGGGAACTCAGATTACTACCTAATAGCTGATCTATCTGACCTAGTTCTTACTGAATTCCAGTCGATAAGCAGCGAGGCACTTGATCCAATCCATGGTAGAAAGCACAATGGGGTAGTGAAAACAAGGGAGAGGGAACTTCTTTAACAACCGTGGGCGGATTAGGATTAAGGTCTCACGGATTACTCCTTTAACAGATAGGTTTGTTAACCCGGAATCTTTTTTATATGTCACTGCTCTCTCTGCTGGGAAATCCCTCTGCCTTGGTCAATAAGAAATTCCCGCTCTTTCATCTCCTTCTTTTAATCTTATTTCTTTAATTAATTGACTTGAGCACAAGGCGCCTGGAAGAATGCATTCCACTACTTTTTCGAAACTGGAGAAGGCACATCAACCGGAGTCAGAGCAGAGGAGAAGGCTAGGCAAAGACCCGCATCGAGCTTCCCCCGGGGCTTAGAGAGAGTTGTCTCTCGGTATTCTCTACCTACCCACCTCTGTCTCCATCTCCGGCCAAGGCCAACCGAACTATTCATCTTTTTTTCCATCCCCACGGCCCCGACCAGCAACTGCAAATGAACACCCGCCTGCATAACCTTTCTCCGTTCTGTAGAAATGGATTGCGAGTTGAAACTTTGCTTGCCCACGAACAGTACTGGCTCGTCAGCAACTTAGATAGACGAATCTTCTCTTATCCTGCGCCTTCCCACTAATCCATAGAAGAGTCCTGCTTGGAGTGAGAACTGCTTGACGGGTGCGCAACTTACTATTCATATTACATAGATCAACGCCTTGAACACTGATCCCTATTGCTTGAAGTTCGGTCCCTACTGCCGAGATACGGAAACTCGTTGATGCGCTTCCTGCCTATGGAACTACGGGAATTACAGATTAACTCCTCCCGCCTGGACTGCTGAACTTTATTATATTCACTACTCCGCATCAATAAAGTCTTAAAGACTTCCGGCACAACGCAGGAATAGGAATACTTCTTTCTACCTAGACCGCGTTCAACCGATTACTTTACTTGATTCCTTATTGGTAGAGGTCCCTTCCACCCGGAACGCAGCGCTTTATAAATGTTCATTCCCGTAGTAGGTTCCCATCACAAGATGTTCTTAAGGTTGTGTTTGAGGTTCGAAGAGGAATCCGATCAGAGCTTAAACTAGGATAGATGGGCCCCTACGCCTTTTGCCTGCTTCCTTCATAGAGCAGATTCGTTTGCAGGATTCGTGACAAGACAAGAGTCCTTCCCCAGAGTTCTTCTATAACGGTCCACTACGAGCGAAGAGTCGATTTTCAAGTGAATGAAAGAAATCGGGTTGCTACGAAAAAGTAGGGGTTTTTGCGAGTTGATCGATTTCAATGGTAGTCTGACGGCTCTAATCTGTTTTCAACCAGCGGGGTTTTTTCAATGATCTTACTCTCCCGCGCCCAAGCAATAGAATGGGAATCAACTGGCCTTCCGATCTTCTGAGATGGAGACAAGTCTTGCTGACTCAGCTGTTAACGTCTTGAAAGGGAGAAAAGTGACCCGAGCTTTCCTTTGAAGCGTACTCAATTCAGTTTGACCATATTACTTTCCTGTGCGTGCTATCTATAAGAAAGAAGAAGGAATAGCCGCCTTTCTCTACAATGCTTTTTTACAAGTCTTCACTCACAAATCTTTCTCAACTTTCATTGGTTTGGCGGGGCTCTTCATCTATCAATCGAAAGTAAGAGTTGGCTTCATTGCTTGGTTTTTGAGGGAGAGGTTCAACCTCAAGTGAGTCATCATAGGGTTCCGCTCCTTGCTTTGAGGAAGGGACAGACCTGAACTGAAAGTCGTGACTGTCTTTCTTTCTCGCCTCTTTCTCTTTCTTGCCTGAGCCCGGGCTTCAAAGTCAGAGCTGCTTTTCGAACTCTAACCTGAACTGAGACTGGTACTAGTTAATTAAAAGGACTACCTCTTAACTGAACTAAGAATGGACTAAGAAAAATGCCTTTACTATAGTTATGATATTCTTATCAAATGAGAGTTCCACTCATCTTCTCTTGCCGATTCTTCCTCCTCTTCTGGGCCATCTATAGTTTATTTGTAACTTCCCTCTTTCCAGAAATCCATTTTTTTCCCTTTTTTTGACTATGCGTGCCATGCCTCCTGCTCCTATCTTAACTGCGAAACCTTCTCTTGCAAACAATCCCTTCGTCGCTAACACCGGCCCTATCCCTTTATTAAAAGAAAAAATCCATTTTTTCCCTGTATTGATAAGAGCGCATTCTCTAACAGCCTTGAGTGAGGCCGAGGTTTTTCTTCCTCTTATCCTAAACAAAAGAAAAAGCCCACCAGAAACGAGAAACGAATGGAAAGGAATTCCTTTTCGATAAGCATTGAGTAGAAAATGAGGAAAATCTTCTTCTCTGCCTGGGTACTATCTTATAACTATTGATTCACGTGCGAAAAGTGTATTCGTGATACCTGAAGCAGACCAAACTTTCAAAGCCGCTCCTTCTTCCACAACCGATTGACGCACTTCAGCCAAAGAGCCTTTTCTTTTGCAGGAGATATTCATTCAACCATTCATAGTCGAAGCGGCTGGAGAGAGATTGCTTTTCTCACAGACCAGAATTCATCATCTGGAAGCAGTCCATTTCCGTAAGAGCTATGACTTCTTGGTTACCTTTAAAGAAGTCTTACTATTGCTGCTAATAGAGAGGATACCTGCTTGCTTTACTGAGCTTGACTCTATCCAGATCTCAAAAATTCGACAAAGAGCCTTTTTATAACGTTGAGGGTCAGCAAGTTACCGGAAGCGAAGCTTCTGGCTCCCCCTTTTCATTTTAAATTCCTACTTTTCGTTCTACTTAGGTGGAGCAATCCGAACTCTCGACAGAATATAAAATAGGTTTTTCTTCCTGTGTAGACACCTCAACGAACTCATGTAGACACTCCTCAGCCCGAGGACAATCTCTCAAATACACAGACAGATGTTGATGTTGACCCGTTTTTCTTTTCTTTGCTGATTCCTCTCAATGAAATTTGCCATGTTGCACTAAGTTACTTACGGATGTATGCATGCAGTCCGGGAACACTTTGGGGTGAACACCCATCCAAACAAGTAGGGTCAATAGTTCAGCATTTAGGCCGTAACATTTAGCAACAAACAATTCTTTAACCCAACAAGTGCTCCCCGAACCAAGCTAGATAGTCTCCTATCACTAGGCTCACCAACCAACCTGGACTTTATTTTAGATTATTCCTACCGGATATCAAAAACCATAAGGATTGTTGTTTCCAGCCATGAGTTCCCATATGACATAAGTGCTCTTGGGTGGGCTGGACCATTCCATCAAATCTTTGATAAGGGGCCCAATCTCGTATTTTATGGTCGGCGCGGCGATAGGCTTCGCTTCTACGACTGCCTCCCCAGCCGTTGCAAAGACTAAGCGAGAAGGGTAAGGGACGCACAAAGAAGGTCGTTGCGCGGGAATGCGATTCGCCAAGCTGGGGCAAAGAAAGCCGTCCGGGGGGGGGGGGCGGAGACAGAATGCGAAGGCCTTTCCTTCGAAAGGATACCCGGGAAAGAAAGAGCTATGCTATTGACCGACCCTTTGGTAGTGATTTCGAATCAATAGGCCTCCCTTTTTTATCATTTTGTTTGAGGCGGGCCGAATAGAGAATGAAATGCAGAAATAGGGAAAGGGTTTCATTTTTTTTGGTTTAAGGGCTGCTCACACTACCGAAATACCAAAGGCTTTCGAGGCAGGCCCCCTATTACAGACCTAAAAAAGGCTTTCAGTAGCGCCCGACGAATCGTCACTTTTTGAAGCGCCAGTAGTTGTAGCTGTGGCCACACCAACCCTTTCGTTCTTATCGCTCCGGGTTTCAATCTATATGACCTCCGGGCGGTACAAAGTAGACCTCTTCCATAGACACAGGGAGTAACCTAACCTTTAAGAGTTTGTTCAAGGGGGAGCCCTCTTATCTATCAATGGAAAGATCTCTATGCGCGGCGTGATAAGGAATTTGTCAAAAGATCGATTGAGACTCCCTCCCACGAAGATCTCTACATACTTGTCTGTGACGCCCAGGACAACTGAGATCTGCTGGTCTGCGTGCGTGGGAGCAGCTCAAACAAAGAAGAGTCTGGTCTGAATTCAGGCCCGCCCGTCTGCTGGCTGCTAGGTTCGGGAATGGCGTCAGGCGAGGGCGCCGCTATGCCTTTAATGAATCGAATGGTACTTCGACCTGAATTTGATTCCGACGGCCGGCATAGATCTCATGAGACCGGCCCACTATTGCTACGAAAAAAGCCCTGCACTTTCCTTCGCTACTAGGGAGAGTAAGCAACCTCTATTAGCGCCGGACCTTGAGTCGAATTTCTCGTGTCATGTGCAACGTCCATCAATGATGGTTCATTAATGTCCATTGATTTAGACTCCTTCCCCCTTCCCAACTACGAATAAGATCGAGAGGAGCACGAAAGCCCCCAAACCAAGAACGGAAATGGAAGCCTTTCTATTCACTCCCCATTCTCTCTTAAATAAAGCTCGCCCTCGAGCCCTGGGCAGGTCGGCCGGGTCTTTCCCTGTTGTTCTGTTTCCGCCACGAGAAAGACGGACGGAAAAGGTAGGTATGCCCAGCGCGCTACGGATCCGTTGAGACTTTCTGTTGTCTTGGTAGGGAACTGGTTGATCTTTTCCCCTATTGTATTGAATCAATAAAAAAAAAGAGGTCAATGCTACGGCCCCCTATTGCTGACGCCTGCAGCTATGGCAGCTCCAGCTCGCAACCACAGGGGCCCGCCCTGCGAGGCCAGAGTGGGCTCAGCAGTCAGCCTCCATTCGAATTACGTTAGGGGGTCTGACGCTTTTGCCAGATCGTTAGAGATACTACGAGTCCTCCGTCCCAGATTCCATCGCCGCGGCCATCTGGTTCACCGGTACTACCAAAAAGTATCATGCTTACGTTACTCTTACTGATGGTTTCATTATCTTGGACCACGAAGACCCCGGTCGTGCTTCTGGTTTCCATTCCCATCATCATATTGATGATCCATCTCCTCGTGCTCTGCCATAAGAACTTGGAGTCCGTATCATGGTGAAGGTAAGGTAACGCTGTGATTCTTGCTCAAAAAACAGACCGAACGCGTTCGAGTTATTGGCTCGAAAAACCCGGCAGCATTCATGAGTCGCTCGTTCAACTGTCCCTCGGAGACACGGTCGAGAAGTACCATGCATGGTTGCCCCCCGTCCTTTCTCTCGGTCCCACCCAGCAAGATAAGGCTCAGTCAAAAAACGTGAGCGCCCCTTCGTTTTAAGACGGTTCTCTTCGCCCCGGAGCGAGCCTTTTTTTTTCATTTTAGTAAAGTAAAGCTTTGGCTCCCTAAAAAATAAATGGATCATCAAAACTAAAGGGGGGGACTTATGCAACGGGCTATGCCACCCAAACCAAGAACGGGAAGTCGCATCCGTCCCATCGCAAGCACCTACATACAATGTCATGATCACATTGGTTTACTCTTTTTTCTTTGGTAGTTCAACGGACGGTCGCCCCTCCAACAATAAAAGGTATAAATATGGAAACTTCTCTGCCATTTGAATCGGAGAATTTATGGAGGAAATCGGGTTTTAAATTTCCAGAAACCACACGATTATATAGCCAAAGGGAATAGGCCGCGCCTAAAATCATCCCAAGCGCTGCTAATGTGGCTACAAAGCTATTTCTTTGGAAAGCTCCTACTAAGATGGGAAATTCCCCGATAAAGCTGCTAGTACCAGGTGAACTCATATTGGCCAAAGTAGAAGAGAAGAAAATGGTAGAGAGATTCGGCATGGTGCTCACTAAACCTCCGTAATATCTAACAAGTCGAGTCTTATGTCGGTCATATAGAACACCAACGCATAGAAAAAGGGCTGAAGAAACCAGTCCATGACTTAACATCGGTAGAATGCTACCTCCAATTCCCTGTATGTTCGATAGAGCCAAAGATTCCCCCCCACTGATCAGAGTACGCCGATTTCCCCCCGAACCGTACAAGATAGTTACTATCTATCATACGGCTTTCTAACTTCACTGATTTTTTTGGTCGTTCCGCTCTGTCGATCGATGGTAGTATAAGAGATCTGCAACCCCACGAAGTTATTTACATAAAGGTTCCTGCTTCCTACTCATAGTTAGCATGTATCTCCCCGGGTCATACTTGAGTATCACATCGTAGACCCCCACCCCAACTCTATCTTCCTTATCAGTGAACCAGAACATAGTGCATAGGTACTGCTCAATGCAGCGGGGACGAGACGACGTGAGAGTTTCATATACAGAAGTGCTGCCCTTTGTCTCGGCAATATGGAACCTCTCAACAGCTCTCGTTCCTTTTTGAGGTCCTATCGGGATAGGTTTTACAAGCCTTTCCCTTCTCCCCGACCGAGCAGTAGTTCCCCACGGCTCACAAATAGGAGTGACGGCCGTAAAAGAAAGAAAGGCACCGGCCTCCATTCCCCCCCACTGGGATTTTGCTTTCCTTATCTACGTGCGCACTGCGTCAGCACTGGCGAAAAAGAAATCGGCTTTACTGAAGAAGAAGGGGCGGGCCCTTCGGGTGTCATACATATTTTGGCCTCGTTTACCATACTTCCGGCCCTTATGTTACGCGACCGTAATATTTTGTTACGTTCCACCGCTGTTACGCCAGATAAAAAAGATTCCACACGAGCTCTCGTTCTGCGGCGTGATAGCAGGACCAATATGAGATTGGCTCCGGGTGTAGATAGGGTCAAATCTGCAGGGGTTATGAAAATACATAGGCCCCTTCCCTTATCTTTTGGATGAATGGGGTGGTTTAGAAGGCGCTTCCCGACCTACGGTCCCTCGGAGCGAAGGGTGCAGCAGGTAGTATGGGCCCTCTGACTTCCAGCTATGTGCTGTGCGACTCCCGCGAAGCGAATGAAGGGAAGCTCTTCGAGCTTACAGGTGAGCTTACGCTTACTCTCAGCCTCTTTGATTGGTAGGCGGGCGGGTGCAGCTAAGCCCCCTACTTAATCTTCCATTCAGAAGGTTCATTTTCTCTTGTTGTGACGCTTTGGTTAGGCCAACTACTATAGTTGCAGCTACTTTTAGCTTCTATAGTGGCCCTTCCACTGACTTTGGTGTAGTTATAGTTTGTATTGGTACTGAATAAATATATCAAACAAAGCAGTATAAGCCCCGGCCTGGGAAAAGAAGCGAACTCTATAAGCGTTGGCCTTGTTCACCTTTGGACACGAAGACTATTCCGTTATCAGCGGAAAACCGCCGACGAGATAGAGATTGAACGTCGACTTATCTTATTACCGTTCAATCTAAGACAGCGCTGATAGCTTGTAGTGAACAGCCCCCTTATGAAAGCAAGCGAAAGCATTTCTACTTAAGTAGAAAAGTAGAACAGGTTTGGAAGCGAAGCAAGCAACTATGATAGAAAGCCCTTTGCTTCTTGCCAAAGCCTTCGCCTTTCTTTTGAATCAAAGTAGGTCCCGACTCTTGTATTTTAGTCGATCGGGGGAAGTGCGCGCTTATACGAGAGCTCTCTTCCTCGTCTTGCTTCTCTTCTGGCAAAGCTTCTATTTTGCTTCCTTCTCTCGCGCTTGCTTGCGCGAAGGTTCAATTTCGCGTTGTCCAAAAGCTGGATAAAAATGGAAAGATCTGATCCAAGAGAAATCCCGCAGAGCGCAGCTGATATGCGGTGCGGGCTAGGCGATCATATCATGCCATAAAGGGACTTTTTTATGTATAGAGAGATAGGTCCCCTAGATATAGAGATAGAATAGATGTTCATGGATAGACAGACATTCCATTCTGAGTTTTGGGGCGAAGAGCTGAGTCTTAAAACGAAGGGGCGAAAGTCCATCCAAATGAATCATTCTTCTGGTCTCTCTTCGCCCCTCGCCCCGAAACTGACGCACAGCACAGGGCCCATTCGCTTCGCGCGCGGGAAGGCAAGAAAGTGAAGTTCATGAGACCGCGGCGGAGTGGAGCAGCCGCGACACGAAGTTCCTTACCTTAGCTGGATCTCGCTGGTGCCACCTAAACGGTAGGTAGGCGGCGGATGTGTGACGTTTGGAGTTCTCGTTCATGCACCTGTCCCCAATGGGAGAATGAGTGATCCGTTCCCCTGCAGATCATGGCCTTACCACTCGGTCCCCGATTTACGGCGGGGGATTCGGTATAGCAGTTCACGTTCGTTTGCGCTGCGCGTTCCCGCTGGGCTGGACACATGTTAGCTGTAGGAAGTATGGTTCCAAAAGTGACTTCGGTTCGCCAGTTCAGGCTCAACTCCTCGCTTTACGTTAGCGGACCTACAGGTCGGGCCGAGGCTCTGCGCTCTTTCTGTGTGGGACGATGCCGGGGAGAGAAGGGAATGCGTCGAGGCGGCGAACAAAACAAGACAACTACATTTTTGCTTTTCCATCCATGAGATGAGCCCAGTGCATTGGACCGTCGGCCGTATTTTTGAATTTTTCATGAAAAATGGAAAAGAGAACTGAGCTGGTCCAAAAAGCGCTTAGGCGTTCTACGTACGATGTAGACTCCATCAGATACATATCGATTTCTTGATTTTGGATCATCAATAGATGGAAATAGGCGATTTCCCCTTCTTTTTGATATATTCCCTCTCTACCCAGAGAAAGTCTTTTGATCTATCAGAACAGATCAGCAGGCTTCTATCAATCGATTTTAAAGTAGCACGTTCATCTCGCTTTTCGTTCATTTTCGCCACGACAACATAGCCATCATAATAAAAAGCAGGCGAAGCAGCGTTAAGCGAGCGCTTGACGCCCTTTCATTCTTATTCACGAATGAATTGGGAAAGCCAACATAAAGATTCGATTCTGACTTCGTGGAGCCGGTGCTGCTGTTGCCTGCGCGTAGGGCCGTCCTCCACTCCCGTCCCGGGGCGCTAAGGGGCTTTTGTTTTTGGAACAGACGGCATTGCTGACGCCTCGAATCAAGCTTTTATTGCGACATGCTATGTTTTCTCCCCCATTGCTAGTAGGTTGATGGGTCGCACGCCCGGCACACATGTTTTGGCCTTGTGTGTCCATAACTCAAAATAGGTGACCTAACGGCCGCCGCCCGACTAAACATACCAATAGTCACCAAATTCATATGGGCTACTGAGGAGTAAGCAATAATCTTCTTAAGATCGATCTGTCTTAAAGTGGTCAAGGAAGTATATATTATAGCAATCGCGCTTAAAGTATAAATGAAAGGAGTGAAAAAAAGTGTCGCTTCTGGAAACATGGGTATTGAAAATCTCAAAAAGCCGTAGGTTCCCAATTTTAAAAGAATTCCTGCCAAGATGACGGATCCTGCCGTAGGTGCCTCTACATGGGCTTCGGGTAACCAAATATGAACTGGTACCATAGGGACTTTGACGGCGAAAGAGGCGAAAAAAGCAATCCATAGAAAGATTTGGCGCCGCTCACTAAATTCTGTGGTTAATAAGATTTGTAAATCGGTGGTTCCTGTTTGGAGAAGAATCAAGAGAATAGCTAATAGCATAAAAACAGATCCAAGTAAAGTATAAAGGAAAAACTGATATGCTGCCTTGATCTTTCTTTGTCTCGAACCCCATACCCCTATAATAATGGTAGAGTAAGGGATGGCCCAAAAGCTGAATTGACCGGTGATGGTTGGTTGAAGCTCCAGTAGGTAGCCACTCCCTTCTCAGGGAACCGTACGTGAGACTTCCGCATCATACGGCTCCGTCCCGAGCTTCCGTCGTCGGCCTTTGTCATTAGACCACTATCTATGCATGTATTTTCAGCCTGGGACTAAAGAATCTTTTGCTTCTCGGGTGGTGGCGAACAATGCAACTTGCATTGCGGGAGATGCCCGCCCGTAGGGCCCGGCCTGCTTCTCGCCCGAAAGAACCGCTCACTAGCTAGCCTCCCGCATGGGGGCCCTATCTGGAGACATACTGAAAACCATGCCTTTCGAACCGAACGCAAGGCCCGTCTTCAAAAGAAAAAGAAAAAAGGGCTCATTTGAAAGAAAAAAAGATAGAGTGCGGTCTGTAGAGCACATGTAATGCACAGTCGGGTTTCTCACGCAGCGGATCTCTATCGTCAGAGGAAGATGTG